>CAUYQG010213011.1:0-34344 GCA_963574415.1 Tarsius wallacei | reverse complement strand
GACGCTGGAATCACGATCCCTGCTGCCCGCAGCTGGTCCCCGGCGCGTGCCCACGTGAGGGTAGCGGGCTGAAGTAACTGGCACGGTGCCTCCCGCAGCCTCGCCCCTTCCTTCCTCTGCCAGTGTGGTCACAGCTCCGGGGCTCCCGGTCACGGCGGGGCGGCGGGGCTCCTGGCTCTGCCCCCACCTCTCCTGCTTGCTGCTAGGCGGGAGCGAGTCGGCGGGGCGCTCGCCAGCCTCCTCCTCCGGGGCCCCGCCGTCCGCGCTGTCGCCCAGCGCCGGCTCAGGGTGGAGGGCGGGCGGCGGCCTGGCTCCCCGCGCGTCCTCGCCTGCCGGGGCTCTGCACCGGCGCGGAACGAGCAGCCCCGCAGCGCAGAGGCCCGCGCCTGGTCTCCAGAGGCGGCTGGTTCTGCAGCTCTGCCGAGGGGCCCCGGAGCGCGGCTGGCCTGCCGGGAGCGCAGTCTGCCGGTCTCCGGGGCGAGGGCTCGGGGCCCCTCCCGCGCGGGCGCCGGGCAGGAGCGCGCGGCCCGTGGCGAGGCCGGGCCGGCCGGGCTGGGTGGCCTCCCCCGCCCCGCCCCTCGCGGCCGCGTCCAGCTGGGCCGTGGCGCGCCGTGCCCCCCGCGGCTCATGCCCGGAGAAGCGCCGCCTCGCCTGCCGCGGCTCTCCGCCGCTCGCACGTGCCGTGCTCGCCCCGCGTGGGGCCCGGCGGCCGCCTCCCCGCCGCCGCGCTCGGCGTCCCGGGGCGAAAGCCGGCCGACCTCGGAGCGCGCGGAGGTCGCCCCGGCCTCGGGCTGCGGGCCGCTCGGGCCGGGCGAGGGAAAGCCGGCCCGCGCGGACGGAGGAGCGGGCGGCCCGCGCGCTCCCTCCGCGGGCCGGCTCCAGGCTGGCTCCCGGGCGCCCTCGGGCCGGCGGCGGGCGGCGAGGGGCAGCGGCGCCCTCCTGCCCGTCCCGCGGGCCGCGGCTGCCGAGTCCGGGTCCCCCGCGCGGGACGCCGCCGCCCGCCGGCTCGCTCCGCCAGCCCTGTCGCCTCGCCCGTGCAGGTCGCTCCGACGGGCCTGGGGCCGCCTCCCCGCCTCCCCGCCTCCCCGCCTCCCCGCCTCCCCGCCTCCCCGCCTCCCCGCCTCCCGCGCGTCGTGTCCAGTGCTGCCAGCGTTTCCAGCCGAAGGACACGAGACGCCTTTCCGTGTGTTTGGATCTTCCGCGCCTTCTTTCAGCGACGCTTAGTACTTTTCAGTATGTGTGCCTTTCTTCCGTGAGACCTATTTCTGAATAATTTTTGATGCTATTGTGAATGGAATCATTGTCTGTATTTCTTTTTTGATGATTCATAGCTACCATGCAGAAATAAAGTTAATTTTCGTATATTGATGTTGTATCCTGAAACCTTGCCGAATTCACTTATTAACTGTAATAGGTTTTTTTAGATTCCCTAGTGTTCACCGGAAATTGTGTTTTTTGGCCTTTATTTCAGAATGATATATTTCTTGAATATAGAATTTTAGTTTCAGACAGCATTTTTATTTCAGCTTTAAAAAAATCTCTGAGCATTTTTAACTGGAAAATTGTAACATGAAATTTTTTTAAAAAGACTACCAGATGAACTTACTAGCAGAGGAAAAGCTAGAGAAATTGAAAATGATCTAATCGGAAGTACAGGAAAAAAATATGAAAAAAGAATAAACACGCCTAAGAGAATTTTGAGAATATAAATCTATTGAGATTTCCTTTATTTCATTTATTTCGACTTTTTCTGTTTTCTTTTTGTAATAGAATTATAAGAATTAAAATTATATAATTATAATAGCTGGTTTCGTGTCTGATAATTTTAACATACAGTCATCTCAGGACTGCTGTTAATTTTTTTTCTTACATATTCTTACTTCTTTGTATATCACTTAATTATTGATTGTACCCTGGTCACTATACACTTAACACTGTATAATCTTCTGAAGAATGTTTGGTTTTAGTAGACAATTAACTTGTTTTGGTTTCAGTAGACAATCAGCTTGATTACTTCTATCTTGCTGTGTGTTGCAGTGGTTGAATCTCAGTTCAGTTCTCTAAGCTTTTGCTATGCTGCTTCTGGTCTGTATCACACATGTGTGTTTTGTTTTGTTTTTTGAGTTAGGCTAAGACCTGTCTGGTCTTATATAGAATCAGGGGTTCCTTCTCTGTCTCCTTATCCTTTGGGATTTCTCCCACAACCTCTGGCTGCAGGGACTCTTTCCCCTAAACCTCTAGTTAGAAAGATGGCAAAGTTTCTGTAAGATTTTGAGCTGCTCTGTGACCGGGGCACAACCTCAAGGCAAAGGTGCAAGAGAACAACATAACTGGGAAACATCCCCATGCTGAGTGTTTCTCCACGTTTCAGCCATCCTCCCTAAGGCTTCCTGCTCTTATTCATGCTCAGAGTCCTTGGGTCAGGTTGCTGTTGCCGTTCCAAAGTTTATAGGCATAATCAGTGGGGAGGAAAACTACATTGATATGGAAGAACTGGAAATTATCTAGCATACTTTAATTAATAGAGATGAAAGTTGCTTCCATAAAGAATAAAACAGGGATAAGGTAGTGTGAGTACCAAACATAGTTCTAGGAGTATTTAAATATCTCTCATCACCACGAGAGACAACATTTATCAAATTAATTACACAGGACAGAATCTTAGAAGTTCGCGATTGGAGGGACATTAAAGGTTTTTAATTTAACCTCATCATTTTACAGATCATGACCCAAAGTGAAATCTCTGGCCTAAGTTAATTCATTCCACTATTCACATTCACCATACAGTTGCCAATGTGCCATTTATAGTCACATAAATAAATATATGTCCTGAAGTCAGTCTCTGTGTTCAGAGTGTGAATGGTGTTTCATTTCCCCAACTATAACCTAAAAACGAGACAAACTTTTGTAAAAGAGGAAACTCAAACCAGTCTGTGTATACATTTTTGTAATTTAAATCGAATCTTACCAGTTAGGTCTATTTAGATTCCTGTTATTTTGTCCCGGGGCATCAATACAAGATAAGATGCAACACTTGCCATTCTGACTTTTTGTATTGTTTTAAGAGATATAACAATGACTTAAATTAGTATGCTCTGTGCTTTTATAAGAATATAAGAAAATAAATTTTTTTTACAGTGGTACAACTAATGTAGAATCTATAAAACTAATGCAGGTTAGAGTGGTGGATGTAGCCAAACTGGCTGTTTCAAAATATATTTTTAGCAAATTGATTAAAATACAGATTCATAAAAGAGATCAAATATTTGGGAGTGTCTCAGAGCCCTTTTCCAGTACTTCGCTGTCTTAAAAGCATTTTATGTAATTATTTCAAGATATCTTTTAGATTTACATCTTTGGTAATGTTATTTTCATGCATCATGTGTCAGTGCACACACTCCCACTCTCCTGTTAAATTTAGTTCAGAGCCCTCTGCCTCCTGCCAGCCCTGATGGTCAGCCTCATCGAACATGTATGTCATTCAGATGGTACTTATTAAAGGCCTACTCTTGTGCCAGGAAGTATCCTAGGTACTGGAGATAGAGTGGCGAGATGGGAGTGGGGAGAGATTTCTACAAAAATAAATAAATAAAAATTTCAAAATGTGATGTTTGGTATAAAAGAGTAGAGTGTCTGATAGAGAGGATGAGTTGAAGGTGCGTCAGAGAGGGGGTGAGAGAGAAAGCCCCCTTTGAACAGATTGTGTTTTAACTCAGCACTGACCACTCTTCAGGAATCTTGCAAGCAAAGAGATCAGCAGTGGAAAAAAGCCCCAAGGCAGGAACGAGCTTAAAGTCTCTGACAGACCGAAGGAAGGCAGAGTGGGTGCAACAGAATCAGGGACTGGAAAGGCAGTGGGTTAGAAAAACCATCACATTTGGGTAACTGGGGCCTTGTCTCCTGAGATGAGGACTTACAATTTTATTCATGGTCATTTACTACAGCCAAACATACCTTCTGCTTTTTAGTTTTTTTAAAACCATCTCTGCTTAAACCTTTATGCTCTTGCTTACATAGTTGTCCCCATACGGATACTCTGCGCCTCATTTCTTCCTGTCCAGTTCGCCGTTTGTCATCAAGTCATTTTTATATCTCATAACATTACAAAAAGTCAGAGTGGCAAGTGCTGCATCTTATCTCGTATTGATGCCCCTGGGACAAAATAACTAGAATTTAAATAGACCTAACTGGTAAAATTCGATGTAATTTCTTCCTGTCCAAGTCACCATTTTAAAAAATGGAGCTCAAATCCATATCATCCGTGAAGTCTTTTGCAGCTTCTCTGATATGATGTATTTTTTCCCTTTTATAAACACTCCTTCATTCATTCTTAGAAGCTTCATTATTCATTGAGAACTGCTATGTACCAGGCACAAGCTAGGTACTAGAGATACAAAGATAAATAAGATATCGTCCCTGCCCTTACAAAGCCCATTATTTGGTGAAAAAGATCATTGAGCAGATCATTATGATTAAGCATGATGACTGCTGTAACCAATGGAAAATGAAGCATGTTGGTTGGCAGCACAGAGAAAGAAACAGCTACCGTACCCTTCATAGAGTTTCAGAGGGTGAGTAGGAGTTTGCTGTGTGCAAAGGGTGAGGAAGGCCCTCTCAGACCCAGATTCTGAATATGCAAAGACATCAAGACATGAATGAGCATTGTGGGTGTGAGTAATGGTGGGAGGTCCAGGATGAGCACCAGAAAGTTGTACATTAAGTGGCAGGAGATATTCTAGGTCTTCCCACACCTTGCCAAGAGAGAGAAAAGAAATGTGGAGTGGAGTGTTGCCTGGTAGCAGTTTAGAGTATGGTCTTTGGCAGGGAGAGAAGGAGGGTGGGAGGTCACGCTGACCTGTTGGAAGGGTCCACATGAGTGATGCCAAGGACCTGAATGTGGGCAGTGGCAGAACGAACGAACGGGAAGGGCTAGAGCTGAGGGATGGCTCTGCCTTAGAAGCAACCAGCATTGTTGACCGACTGGATGTGAACATGCAGGAAAAAGGAGAGCTTTTGGAGGGCGGGCCTACGTGAAGGGTGCGCCTGTTAACTAAAATAGAAAACAGAGGAGGACTGCGTGGTTAAAGGAAAGGTCGTCAGCTCCATTTTGAACAAGTCAGGTCGGAAGTTCCTGCAGCATGCCCCAGACAGCTGTTCTGCTTACTGAGCTTGTAACTCAACTGCCACTCAGCAGCTGCTGCTGTGTGTGTGTCTTGGGCAGTTAGATTCTGTGGACAAGGATGCCTTGTCTCACTAGGTAGAATGTTGGCCCTGAGAGAATAAAATAACGCACTTCACTTTCTTTTAGATGGAAAAGTATAGTCCATTTAGAAAGTAAAGAGAGAACGAGAGACAGGAGAGTCACCTCCCCAAGGCAGGGGAGAGGGCCAAAGCTTGGGAAGCATGGCCTGGCCGAACGTCAGCGAGCCACGTGGCTGACCGGAGTTCAGTGAACAATGGCCGCTTTTCACTTTGCTAGACGCTCCTTAGCAGAGTTCACAGGCTCTGCCCCTCACAGGAACCGGGTAAATGCATATAAAAGAGTAGCAAGAGGCATGTTGACATTGATGATTCAGTTTGTAAGCAAGCTGTTTGTTCCTTTGGGTCCCCATGCACGTATCGGACATGACCTGCGCTCATTGGTGAAGTGCCAGCTTGGCTTTCTCCTGGCGCCTGCCTAACTCTGGAGTCAGGAAGGGTCTTAGCAGCAGCTTCTTCACAGAGGAGAGCTTTTGCGTTTACGTTTTTCTTAAGCTGACTTTTGTTGTTGTTGTTGCAGTTTATGCAGTACAAAGAGAAGGCACTTGTGGCCTATAAATGGTACATTTTCAAAGTTTCAGGTAGAAAAGCAAGGGAAAGCCGGGCTCAGTGGCTCAGCCTGTCATCCCGCGCCTTGGGAGGCCGAGGGGAGTGGATTGCCTGAGCCCGCGGGTTCGAGACCCGCCTGGGCAGGCGAGACCTCATCTCTACAATAAATCAAAAAATCAGCCGGGCGTGGTAGCGCACGCCTGTAGTTCCAGCTACTTGGAAGGCTGAGGCGGAAGGATCGCCGGAGCTCAGCAGGTTGAGGCTGTGGTGGCCGGAAGTGGCCACTGCACTCCAGTCTGGGCAACAGAGTGAGACGCCAACTCAAAAAAAAAAAAAAAAATTACTCAAAATGGATCATAAATATAAAGTTAAAAGGTAAAACTATAAAATTTTATATTTAAAAATAATAAAATCTTTGGGATCTAGGACTAGGCAAAATGTCCTTAAACTTGATAGTAAGAACTGCAACTACCTCCCCACCCCAAAAACTAGGTCATAATAGAATAAAGAATCTAATGTCTGCCCTGTATAATGCCACGCTGCTGCCTTCTAGCCCAGCTAGCTTCTGCCTTCTCCCCAGGAAGCTCTACATTCTGCAGGCAGAATCGCTGCTGAGAGAAAGTGGGCAGACTGACTCAGAATTATCCTAGAGTGGGGAGCAAGGGGATATGCCTTGTGTCACCATAGTCACGAAATCACTGAGCATCACAACCCTTACCATAGTTATTTGCCCCAGTAGATTATAAACTCTCTGTATCCTTTGCCTCAAACTCTGTTCCTATAACATAGCAGGTGCTCAATAAATGTTAGTTACATGAATAAATAAATCTAACCTTTACCTTCTCTTTAAAAATTAAAAAAAAAAATAGAGACAGGGTTTTGCTATGTTGCTCAGGTTGGACTCAAACTCCTGGGCTCAAGCAATCCCCCTGCCTTGATTTTCTAAAGTCCTCATAGGCTTAAGCCACTGTACATGGCCTACCATGTCTTTATTGTACTTTTTTTTTTCAAGTTTTTGTACTTTTCCTGAATCCTGTTCATTGTGGCTCTACCATTGTCCCCCTACCATTCCCACCCACACCTGACTTTTCATTATTGCATTCCACCTAAGCTGAAAACAGCCTAACCAGCAGCACCCTTTAAGGTGAAAAATGCTCAATCAGTTTAGAAGTTAAATCTTGATCCTTTCAAATAGGCAAGGTTTTCTAGTAAACCTTGAAAGAACATTTGAGTAAATGTACATTTATTGTTCCCCTCTGTGTGTTGGACATAATGCTTCATGTACATTGATTTGTTCCTCCCTATGGGAGAGGCATTTTTATTTTCATTCTCACAGAAAAGGAAACTTAGGTTCATAAAGGTAAGCTTTTTTTTTTTTTTTAAGGCCACACAGCAAGACAGCAGGCAGTAGGTACCAAGGGTTTAAGTTAAGATCTACCTAATTCCCAAACTCCTTCCTACAAGGACTGGAATATTGCTTAGAAATTTTTCTGACAATAATTTTAGCTTTAGGATAAAGACTAGACACTGTTTTTTGACCTTTCCAATTATCTGACAAGGCCAGTGTTAATCAGCTGAGTCAGAATTGATGACCTCAGGACTGCTTAAGCCCCAAACCATCTTCTGATGAAATGATAAAATGAGACTGCTAGGCTAATTAACAAGTCTAAAAACATTATGTGAGTTCCAATGATACCTTTGCTTCTGGCCCATCCCACACCTTTTCCAAATAAGAAAGCAACTAATTTGCAAAACCCTTTCTTCTGTGGAGCAGCTGTGAGAGTCACTGACATATATGATTAGCATAAAATTAATTCCTGTTGGGGAAGCATTATTACCATCCCTAATGAGGTTTAAGAAGTGATTAGTACCATGTATGAAGGATGGCAGATACCATTCTTTCAACTTCAGATAAAATGTGTGTGGGATGCAATTTTTGGCATAAAGAGTTATGCTTAGGGATCACGTGTTTATAGCATCGTCTTAGGCTGCTGTAACAAAATTACATAAAATAGTTAATAAAGAATAGAAATTTATTTCTCAAAATTCCAGAGGCTTAGAAATCCAGTCAAGGTGCTGGCAGATTTGGTGTCTGCTGAAGGCTCACTTTCAGTTTCACAGAAAACCATCTTTTCACTGTGTTCCCACAGAGTGAAAGGGGCAAAACAGCTCTCTAGGACCTCTTTGGTAAGGGCACTAATCCCTTCATGAGAGCACCACCCTCAGGACCTAATCACCTCCCAAAGACCTCATCTCCTAATATCATGATATTGGGGATTAGGACATTAGCATGTGACTTTTAGGGGAACATAAACATTCAACTCATAGCAGGCATCTTGTGTGAGGTAGACTTTTCTTAATGAATTGAGACTTGGGACAATTTATGACAATGTAATTGGGTCCCTTTGTTATATTTCTGTTTTCTTTCATGGAAAATTCTGTGTAAAAGGCAGCTGTGACAACTTTAATTCCTTCAATTAAATGTCCTTAAACTGAGCTATAATTTTTTAACAGTGGTTCCATTTATAATTTTAAAAAGTAAAGTTACAGGGAGAGAAAAGTAGTTACATATGAAAGTCATTTATTTCAATTGCATAAAAATAACCAACACTCTGGTGTTTCCCTCTCTTCTTATAAGAATGCTAATCCTATCAGATTAGGGTTCAACCTTTATGACCCAATTTAATCTTAATTACCAAATTACCCCAAATACAGTGATAATGGATATTAGGCTTCAACTTATGAATTTTGAGGGGATCATAATTTACCTTTTGTTCATTCCAGCATTGGCCTCCGACCCCCATCTCTGTGAAGAAGCCACACCCTCTGTGAAGCCCATGCAGGTAATTCACCATGTAAATGCTGGGTGAGCAAATGAAGTTCCTTCAACTCATCCAACTGCATGACATTGCCTAAATTATTTGTCTTTAAGTCAAAAGTTACACAAATGTGTCCACACAGGGATTCAACAGGGGGGTGAGTGGAGGATCTCACATGAGCTCAATTATGTGAAAGACTAGGAATGATCCTGAGAAAGAATTCATGTTATGGGAAACAATGGACTTGAGGATGCTGACTCAAGATTCAGGGTGGGAGAAGGGGCAAGGAGAAGGGATTTGAGCTGGGGAACATCCTTCAGCATCCGAGGGGAGTGGAGGCTGTAGCTGTATGAAGAGAGAGAAGACTGGAGGAGGGGATTTATGCCATTCCTAAGACTCTGAGAGCAAATAGGAGCTTGACTTGGTTCATGTCCCAGAGGGAGGAGGAGATGTGGGGCGCAAGGCCAGCTTTTGACTTGGACTCAGTGTTAGCCCGAGAAACATTCTGGGCCACAAGATAGATGAGGCCTGGTGCCAGAGGGATGTCCCATGTCTGGCTTGCCTGTGTTATCAGGAGGTGCTAGTACAGGGCCCATTCCAGCAACAACCTTGAGAAGGTCCGGGGAGACAAGTTCGCCTCAGCAGAGATACCTCCTGGCATCCTGCGAGTTGGCTGGGGAGGAATTTGAAGGCATAACAAGTTCTTCAGTAGCAGCCAGGGAAGAAGCCAGAAAATGCTATAGTCTGCCTGTGACCCTATTCATGTCTCCAGGCTGCTGCGCCCTGGGGGATGAGGGCACAAGCACACCACAACTGTCCTCTTTTCTATACAACTTTGGCCTACATAAATAGCCCCTGTAATAGCAGGGTTGCCATGGTAATTGTGTAAGGAATAGCTGTCCCTGGAATATTTGCCTTATTTTATTTTCCTTTTGTGGAGTTGGTGAGATCAAGTCAGTTCCCATATGAACATCAATTAGTGAAAACGAAATAAGGGATTCTGGAGCCCCACTGTGGCATCTACAGTGGCTGAGGACAGCACTGTGATGTGACCAGCATCAAGTAGTTTATCTGAGCAAATAAATACTCTCTCTTCCTTTCCTAGGATTGGCTAGCTGGGCCCCAGGGAAGCCAGGATGGAAATGGGTTGTTCTTGCCACCTCTGAGGATTAGGTAGGATAGATTAGAAGATGTTGTTGGCTCCTGGAATATCTCTTTGTACTGAAATGATGTGAGGGGTTGTGATTTTTATAAAATTGAAAACTCAAGGTTTCATAGATGAGGCCAGTGGAGGGCCACATGGGTCAGCAGGTTCCAGGAGGACCACAAGGGAATCATCCCCAGCTTCAGTGTCCATGGGCTTTCCCTGCATCAGCCAGCACAGGCACTGGCTCTGTGAGGGCTTAGCACACAGCAGGATGGTTGTACTACGTTGGCCTCCACCTCCCTGCCCCCATTCTAGACTTAAACTCCATCCCTAGGGATTTTGTGTTCACAATATTGTTCACATTCATATTCTCGAGGTGCAGCATGGTGCCTGGCACACACAAGACATTTGTTAAACATTTGTTGGAAACATAAACACTGAAAATATCACTTTGTTCTCAGAGCCCATCATGTTCTCCAAGATGGATAAATATGGGAAGGGAGGCAAACAAACTCCAGAATTTATTTATAAAAAGTTGTGTATTTATTCTTACATGTTTAAACTTCAATTGCCTTCAAAGTATTCTTTGTTTGATGTAATTCACCCATTGAGATGCTTATTCGTTGCTCAAAACAGTTTTTGAACTTGTCAATTTTGATGTCATTTAGTACTTCTACTGTTTTTTGTTTCACTGCTTTCACGTAGGCAAAACGTTTCCCCTTAAGGATTTTTTTCATCTAAAGAAACAAACAGACAAAAAGTCACTTAGGGTGGGATCAGGTGAATAGGGAGGGCAAGGCATGAGGAACATGCTGTTTCTGGTCAAAATCTGCTGAACACTCGTTGTGGTATGGATAGGTGCGTGTCATGGTGAAAGAACCAGTCACCTGTTTGCCTAAACTCAGAACATTTCTTCAGCAAATCATAACTCAACCTTCTTAAAACTGCCAGATACAACTTTTGGTTGACCATTGGATTTGGAGGAACAAATTCTGAGTGTACTGCTAGAAGCCTGTCCTTCAAAAGATAGATCAGGTTTTTTGGGGGGTCCTCTCTTGTAAATAAATTAACAAATAGATCATTCTCTCATTCACCCATTCATTTACTCATTTAATGATTTTTTTAAGGAGATCGATTTATTTGTACCTAACACAGTTCCTTGCAGATATAAGACAGTCTTATTATATATCTCTTAATTAATATGTCTTAAATTACATTGTACTTGGCACTGGGAAAATTCAAATACAGCACGAAGCACAGTCCCCTCTGTGTGTGTATATGTCAATAGTCTTCCATCTCTCATTTTTCTACACACACACACACACACGCACATACACTTTGGAAACATTCATTTTCAATGAGAGATGTCCCCAGAAAAAAAAAACAACTTATTTTAAAGAAGCAAGTGAAAATTTAGAAATTAAATGTATTAAATGCCTACCATGTGTTGACTTTGTACTTGAAAGAGAATATAGCTCTAAAGGCTGTTGGTGGATGTCTTGTCCCAGTGTGGTCACAGAAAGGTCACATTTGACTGAGTAGAGGGGATTCAGTAATGGTTCAGAGAAGAAGGCCAATATCCAGGTAGGACAGAAGGAGTGTCCCCTGCAAATACCTGTCCTGTCGAGTATGTCACAGAAACCCTGAAAACCAAGGAGTGATGGAAGGGAAAACATGGCACCTTAAAACCACAGCTGTGTGGAAAGCTGGAGAGGAATTTCAGATGTATTATTCCCACTCTGACTCGTGGCAGAGAAACCAGCCCTTTGCCACGAGCTAGAGTGCTCTGTTGGCCCCAGGAGCAGTCTGGTTGAGGCATAGAAAGGAGATGATCAGCAGAAGCAAACAAGGACAGAGCAAGGCAGGTGCTTGGACCCTAGTGAATGATTATTTGTAGGTAGTTGAGGGAGATAAGGAGCTGAAGATCAAGGAAAATTCAGACATTTCAGGGCTTCATGACAGGAGAAACAGTGGGTTCCATCGCAGAGGTAGGGTGGTCAGGAGGAGGGGTGTATGGAGGTGGAGAGAGGATGCCACTTGTGCTTTGACCACAGTGAGTTGCAGCAGTGACAGGAGGACAAAGAAAAGATAAGTGACAAACAGGAGAAGGAGGGTCAGGGCTGTGGATTTGGGAACCCCCTGAGAGAAGTGGAGGATGAAATGCCAGAGTAGATGAGGTCATTCAAGAAAGAGATCAGAGTAGAAAAGGTATTGGGAAGAGCTGAGAGAATAAAGGCTCAGAGCTCAGATGGGGTCAGGTAGGTCAGTGTGTAACAGTGGCTCTGCCATTAGCTCTGTGTTTTGGAGTGAATCTTTTGGCATTGACAACCTCAGTTTCCACATATGCAAAATCAAATAATATGAGAAAGTCACTTAGCACAGTATCTGGTACATAGAAATTTATCAATATTAGCTGTCATTATCATGGTGCCAAAGAAGGAAGACAAAACAATTAAAAATATGGAGACATATTAGAAAAGCATAGTGTCAGTTGCATGAATAGAATCTTGTAATTTTTAAAAAGAAAAAACTGCAACTTCTTAAAGCTTACCAGAGTAGTGGGTTTTGCCAGGAGCTCTGCCCTTGAAAGCGATGCACAATTAAACAAGACCTCTCTAAAGCTCTGTTTCTCTCCTAGTAAATGAAGGTGTTGAGCTTTTACTGTGACATTGGTAGCCTGCAGAAGAGGCAATAATTCAGCAATTCCAACCAATGTGTTTCTATCAGGTACCTGGAGACCAACAATCTCCCTGCACTTTGGGACTTCTATTGATCCCACCGCCTCTTAAGTATCCCTTGGTCACCGGGGTGGCCCAGGAGAGGCACTTCTCACCATAAGGCACAGCTGCAGAGGCCACTGGGACTGTCTCTAGATGTCAAACCAGTGATTGAGCATAGCCTCTAATTTAGGAATCCTGTGTCTTCTCATTCCAATTTAAATACAGTATTAAAATTAGGATGAGAAAAAAAATCTATTCATGTCAGCCTTATATCCATTGAGTATTCATTTTATCATTTATTCAGCCGTTGAGACCAATCTCCCAAATGCTTTGGTTCTTGTACCAAGGTCTATGTCAGGGCAACAGTGCCCGTCCTGTCAAGTCCTAGCCAAAGATACTACCGGGAAATGGACTGTACAACCTCTGGGACCCTTTCAATCCATGTTATGGGCAGTTTTCAGAGCTGAAGGCTGAAAAAAATCCCTGAAAGTACAGGAAGAATAAAATCAGATTTTAATTGAATTGCTGCAATGTACTAGTAAGGCTAGTTAAGCATATAATTAATTGTTGTAGCTATAGCAACAGGATTAGCTGGAACTATTAGGGCGAGCACCAAGGGTTCAATGAGAGACTCGTAAAAAGACAAGTGTTGGAGATTGCATAAAATTATTCATTTTCCTCCAGTGGTTCTCCAGAGGGCCCCACACTCTTTAGCAACCCAAAATAAATCTATATAATAATATTTTCTTAGATTCATGCAGTTTCTCTGATCCCAGAGGGCCCTGGGGTGCTTTGTAAGCCATGAACATAAATATAGATCTGGAATAATGTATTGGGCCAGATTTTCCTAGCGCTTAAACAACTCTCTGGTGGTTTATTCTGCACCTTTGGAAACTCTATTACCTTCAGGATACATGCAATCAGTAATTTATTAAGTGGCATCCCCATAGGCCCAGTGCCTGAAAACTCAGATAGGGGAAGAGGAGGGCTCCAGAGATAGTCTTTTTATTTATTTATGCCCTAACTCATTCCAAAAAGGATTTAAGCAGCCTTACAAAATACACAGAGCACTTCAGGATAAAACAAACACATAAAGAAATCCAAGGCAGGGATAAACAACCGTTAGCAAAGAAACAACTAGATCTGTAGAAATGTTAATATGAGAGATGCAGAGAACAAGCTCGGCAGAAGAGCTGAAGGTGGGTGTCATTGCAGCTGTTCTTCCTACTGGCCCAAATAGAGAGGAAAATGGAACCAAATGCTGGCAAAGAACACTTGGCGCTGCGGCTTTAGACTCTACTATAGCTACAGCCACCTCTCGACTGGAAGGAAGTCAAGAAGGGCCTTGCAATGGTGAACTTCCCTTCAGCAGACAAACATTGATTGACCCTCCACTTTGTTCAGGACATCTGCCCTTACACAGGGCAGAACAATTCAGCTTTGATGATTTCTGATATTCTGTCTTAATCTATGGTTAAAATTAGAGTTTAGACCAGAAGTAGCAAAGTGGTAGTCTACAGGACAGACATAGTTCACACGTTTTGTCTTGCCCTCTGGGGAAGATTTACATTCAAATTCAGAGTTCCACTTCTCTTCAGAAGATAGGAACACCTGCTATGCTGCATCTACCTTTCCACTGTTTGAGTAAAGGCTGACCCCTTGGATGAGACAAATTTTCTCGGTGCACACCAGGCACTATGACATACTCCCAATAGCTGCTCCATCTTATGTTACCTGCCTCGTTCCTATTAGCATTTGAGTTGTGTTTGTTAATTTTTATCTCTAATCCAGAGTCATTCTCACACTGCTTATCACTGCAGACTCTGTGAAGAGAGCTAGGCAGCCAAAGGGTTCAGCAGTAGCTATTTCCAGGACACTATTACTCCAGGCCACAGTCTTTTGTTGGGACACCACAGTCCAGACCATCTGTGTCCTCAAGTAGATGATCCCCCCAAATCTTCTCTGTATATTTAAATCTCACCATTAGATTCAGCTTAAATCTCCTCTCCTGAGCCTTCTCCAAGGTTTTTAGTTCATTGAACTTCCCACTGAGACTACACCTGGACTTTCAAAAGGAGGTCGGCAATATTTTTTAAAACTGTCAACCTTGCAATGTGTGCTTTCTGGAAGATGACCTGTCTGTGAATGTATTTGTGTCCTGTGGCTCCTCTGCTTCCTCCCCCTTCACAATCACCCTTCTCCTACTTTACCTGAGAGTTGCCACCCTTAATCCATCGAGATTCGTGCTTTGCTGCATGGATCCAGGATGGCAAAACCTCAGGGGCATCAAACAAGGAAAACTGTAAATAATTGGTGTTGAAAAAGCAAATGTCTGAGTAACACCTATTTTGCAAGTAGATTGCTTTTCTTTTCTTGCTTTTAACAATGTTGGAGAAGGCTCTCGTTGAGAGCTGGTAGATCATTAAAATAATATTTGAAAATGGATTACATGTGATTTTTGACATATGTCTTGAAGTTTTAGAAAATGAATGACATTGCTATATTAGTACTCGTTTCATTCCTGTCTACCTACATATAAACATGACATTTTTTCAGTAGGTACATATATTCAAATAGAAAAAAAAACTGCTGATTGTAAATCTTACTTCATTTTAGAAATACATAATAGTCATTCATGAATACATAAAAATTGGAAAAAATCTATCTCATTAAATATGCATCATCAATAAAATTTTGTGAAGACTGTTTATTAATTGTGTGCTATCAATAACTGTAGTGATAAGTCAACCCAGAAGAAATAAAATTATGTCAGATGAGTGGAATACATGTATGAGTTCAAGGAGAAAAAAAAAGATATACAATTTCTGTTTGTTAAAAAAGGAAGTTGTGGATTTTTTCAAATGGTGGATGGACGTTATCTAAACACTGTGGTATGTAGATTCCATTGGATACATTTAAAATGAAAGACAAGCTTTATTTTTAAAAGACAGTATTGACAATATGCTGTGAAGCATATTCTCTGTAACTTTTTAAACCTGTAATGGCACACTTTAGAAGTAAAATTATAATTGTACCACTTGATATATAGTTTTCCAAAGTTCTTGGTAGGGAGCTCCCAAACAAAAGTATTTAAAAACCGTAGGTTAAATAATTATAGTTTCTCCTAGTAATATGGTTTTTCATCATACTGTTATGCAGTCTTGTGTCTTTGATTTATTATTTCATGGCTTTATCTCTGGGCTTCACATTTATTAAGAACCTTAGAGTTCTATGAAGTGCCAGCTAACCAGAGTTTGTCAAGCATCTGCTCTGTGTTTAGAACAATAGAGTGTGCAAAATATGGGACATAATTTTTCCCATTGAAAAACACATATTTTATTTAAGGAAAGATGAAAAATAAAAACAAAACAACAGTAAAATCTATATTTAAAAGATAACTGGACACCATGTGTTTGGAGGTCATTTCTCCTATACTTCAATCAGCTAGAGCATGACCCCGAGACAATATATTTTTATAAAAGATTTTGACCAGATCAGATTGAAAATATAGCAAAAACCTACAGGAGAAAACAACAACAATAAAAACCTTAAGACTTTACTCAGAACTTATTTACTCATACTTTAAAAATAAATATCAAGGGATTGTTCCCATGTTGTCAAAATCAAGACAGTATCAAAAGTGGGGAATTTTAAAAGAGGCAAGAAAGTAACATCTCCCCTCTCTAGATAGTGTGTTAAGGACTGCATGTTTGCATCCTCTTAAAATGCATATGTTGAAACACTGACACTCAATGGAAGGAATTAGAAGATGTTGCCTTTGGAAGGTGATTCGTTTTAGATGAAGTTAAGTATATGGAGTCTCCATAATGGGATTAGTGTCTTTATAAGAAGAGAGAAATAGTAGAGCTCCTAATCAGACACCAAATCTGCTACTACCTTGATCTTCGACTTCCTAGACCCTAGAACTGTGACTAAAGATTTTCTGTTGTTTAAGTCATCCAGTCTGTAGTATCTTGTTATATTGAGTGAACTAAGACAGAGTGTACAGTATCTTCTTGACAATGAGGGAGGAGATGAATGCAGTAATGAAGTGAAAGGCAAGACATTTTGGATTGCATAGCATGAGGTTAGAAATGCCATTAGCACCACTAAGAGGAGGGAAAAATAATCAGAATTAGCATCTATCAAAATAAATTCACTAGATTTATTCCACTCTGCTTAATAAGACAAGAAGGTGTAAAATAATTTTTAAAGGCTTCTCTAGAATTTTTTACTTGAAATTAAATTCAAGATTAAAGATAAAAGATTAAGTTTTAACTAAAAAATTATTGTAACGAAACTTCTCATTCCCACATGATCTTCAGGCTCTGTTGTATATAATTCAGAGATAATAATGTGGTTTAGGCTAAGGGTTTTCTCTTCCCACATGGCCCAAGCTGGCCAGAGCAGAGCAGTCAGCTGAAAAATGTGCTTAGAAGGCAACTTATTACTGTCCACAATGACTGAATAAATAAAGTGAAGTGTACTTGGCCCCATATAAGCTTACATAGGTTGTGTCCACATAGATCGAGCAATTCATAAGCTCTCAGCATGGAACATAGTCTGCTGATAGTTTGTGGCTTGATTTCTATGACTGATAATGAGTAAACTGTCCTTTAGCAATTACCCAATGGCAGACAAGGTCATTTAGCTCAAATATTAAACGCACAAGAATTTTCTAGAAGTAAATAAGTAGGGAGATAAGTAGCTCAGAAATTTAAAGAAAAGAATCTTCAAATAATGATATATAATACAAAAATTAAAAATGCAAATAAAATTAGTAAAAATGATATGTAATGATTAATCACTTGACATTTAGACATACGGTCTTTACAGTCTTGGTTTTCTATATCTATATAGTAAATTCATAGCTACTTGGGTGTGTATGTGCTTGTGTGTGCATGTATGTTTGCATGTGTGTAGCCATGTGTATATATGTGTGGGATTTATATTGTAACTTTTTTGGTTTAGCAATACATCATAAACGTTCTTTCATGTCAGCAAATATTATTTTTTATCATGGTTTTGAATGGTTATATAATTATGTGTCAGGACTTAATAAGTCCCTTCTTATTGAACACTTGGTTGTTTCCTTTTTCATTTTGTTTTAATTTTGTTGCTATGATAAACAAATGAACATGTCTGTCCAGGACTTTGCAAAGGGGGAACAGTCTTCAATCATTTGTGGGTTGGAGTTTCTTATTCTGCTCATCCCAAAAGGATGGTCTGTCCAATTTCATCTTTTCTTTTCTTTTTTTTTTTTTTTTTGAGTTGGAGTCTCACTCTGTGGCCCAGACTGGAGTGCAGTGGCCGCTCCCGGCCACCGCAGCCTCGACCTGCTGGGCTCCGGCGATCCTTCCGCTTCAGCCTTCCAAATAGCTGGAATTACAGGTGCGCGCTACCACACCCGGCTAATTTTTTGATTTATTGTAGAGATGAGGTTTCGCCAAGTTGCCCAGGCGGGTCTCGAACCCGCGGGCTCAGGCAATCCACTCACCTCAGCCTCCCAAAGGCGCGGGATTACAGGCTGAGCCACCGAGCCCGGCTCCAATTTCATCTTTTCTATTGAGGTTGGAGGTAAAGTTAATTTAAAAGTTAAAAATTAAGAAATGAGACTAGAGAGAGCACTAGGGAAAGACAGCTTATCATCCTAAGGAACTGAACTGACAACCGATCTGTGTAACTTCAAAAAATTATATCTTGTGGAAGGTCAAGATCTTTAAGGGGGGAGTTGAAAATCATAGAGAGAGATACTGAAATAAGAAAACAAATGAATAAACTGAAAATAAGAAGTAAAGAAGCTAGATGGTAGGTTCCCATGGATGAGCATTAGTCCCCCACTTCATGACAAAGGATTCCCAAGAACCTCTCCTTATCAATGCCAAAAGATGAAAAAATATCTTCAAGCATGAGCAACCCAAGACCATGGGTGATTTGGGGCAAAGAAGCCTAAGGTAGGAAGGTAGAGGGGAAGCTTTGCTGCACTCCAACATTGGCCAGGAGTGCTGCCTTGATTTCCAATCACCACAGCCACTTCCCCAGATGTCAAGTATGAGCCAGCGTCAGAAGTGAGCTCTGTAATATGCTACTTCTGAATTTTCAGTGATATCAAAGTGTTGCAACAGATGCTCACTTACGTTACTCTGCTTGGGGAGAGATGGCCACTTTCTAACCCCAAAGTTATATGCATTCTGCATGAACATGCCCATCTCTCTGGTAGGGGAACCGTAGCAGAGCAGTGAGTGAGTAGTCAGATTTTTCCGAAAACTTCGCAACCTACACCAGTCCATACAGTAGTTTGTTGGTGCAGTAGTTTGGATATTTGTTCCCTCTGAATCTCATGTTGAAATTTGATCCCTGAAGTTGGAGGTGGGGCCTAGTGGGAGATGTTTGGGTCATGAGGGCAGATCCCTCATGAATGGATTGGTGTCATGCTCTCAGAAATGAATGGATTCTCACTCTATTAGTTCCCATGAGAGCAGATTGATAAAAAGAGCGACCTCCCCCCCAGCTTCCTCTTTCACCATGTGATCTCTGTACACGCCAGCTCTCTTTCACCTTCTGCCATGAGTAGAAGCAGCCTGAGACTCTTACTTGATGGCCACTCTTAAAACTTTCCAATCAGAACTATGAGGTAAATAAGCGTCTTTTCTTTTTCTTTTGAATTTAGAAAGGTAGAAGTATTAAAGGAAAGATACATTGTGAAGGGCACAACAGGCAGGACAACAGCACAAGTGTCTGCTGCAGCTTCTTTTCTTGATAACTTGCCTGGCCTCAGGTATTCCTTTATAGCAATACTAAACAGAAAAAGACAGTCGGTACACGTTTAACAGGTGGCTTCAAAGCAAACAAAAAATACTGACTTGAATCATTTGCCCACTTCCCTCATATAAATTACTCTCACTGTAGCCAATCTCAAGTGACCAACATATCATCGATGGGGAGTTGAGAAGACTTGTGCACGACTGGCTGCTGTGAGCTTTCTCTGGCTCATGCTGTCATGGAGTTGAGTGCAGAGAAATGTGTTACTATTCCCTGCCTTTGCTACCAGTGCCTGAGGAAATCTCCCTGCCTCCTCATTCAGCACCCTGCCCACCACATCTTACTGTTCTAGGTGCAGTCTTTTCTAGGACATCCACTTTTGTCTCTTATTTCTTCCACAGCTCCAAAGGAAGGCCAATCTTGACATTCAAAATTAATTTGACCCATGTGCTTTAGAGTACATTTTTAAAAAAAGTTACAAGTTAAGTAAATGTTTCTGGATAAATCTGAAATGCTTTTCCAAAGAAGAGGATTGTGTCTGTGGATGATGAATCACCAAGTTCTGCCTGGAGACATTAGGAAATGCAGGCCAAAGGCCTGCTCCAAGTTCATTGTTAATTGGTACTGGTTAAATGTAGTTCCTCCCCTTATTTCTTAAGTCCTGAATAATCTGATCATGTTTGATTGTGGAGTATGAGTTTGCTTGCATTAGCCTCAACTTTGCAACTCAAATAAGTGTCTTAGAAAATGAGAGCCCTTCAGCCAGGAAGAGTCAAAAGCCCTTCAGAGGTCAGATTCCAACAAGAATTCAAATGCAAGGTTTGCTTAACCTCTTGGCTTTGGGGTTGACCTAGAGGGTCCATCAGATCTATACAAACTTTTCAGGAAATGGTTGCTCAGCCAGCTTTAAGAAGAGAACCGTTCTTATGAGTATAAAGATTGGCTCTACCATTTATAATTGATATGCTCCAGGTGATTTACTTAACCTATGTGAGTCTTTGATTCTTCATTTGGAAAATAATGTATTTTAAAGATTAAATGTAAGGCTGTCTGATACACCCAATGCATACAAGAGATATTCACTAGCATTAACAGCTGGATGAAGACTTAACCAGACCCATTGGAACTGGCTTTCTGAATATCCTCTGAGAATTGCAAGCATGAACCTTTTAAATTCAGACCTACTACATTAGTAGAAATGAATTTCTAGTTTCACCAAAATATCTCTGGCAAATAGAGGACAATCTGTGAATGAGAGGCTTCAACTAGAGCATTATTTCCCAAAGTATGGTGTGCTGATGGCTTGTGAAGAGGTTTTCAGTGGTGCAGTTTTATGTCCTTAATTTAATGACGTAATTGGGGCTTACATTTACAGTTACCTTCTGGCGCATAATATCTGTGAAGCATTTAGCCTGGACCATAGTACATGCTCAATAGGCGAAGGCTGCTGTTATTGGTACTCTTTTCTCTCATCAACACCGCTTCTTATGAGTGATCACTCTGCAAAAAAATACTAGAGTTCTGCAATGAATACTTGGGAGTCAATTCTACTGGGTTATGGAGGGGAAGGGGAAGAATGCAGGCAAAAGTGCACTGAATCTATCACTCACCTATCCCCCTCCCCACATTTCTAAGATTTGAGGAAAAAAACACAACTAATCACCTTCTCATAAAAAGGTAAATGTGGACATCTTGACAACCTTGATTCTTCTAATACATGAGCATGAGATGATTTTCCATTTGTTTGCGTCATCTTTGATTTCTTTGATCAGTGTTTTATAGTTTTTGTTATAAAGGTCTTTCACTTCTCTGGTTAGGTGGATGTCAAGATATTTCTTTTGTGTGTGTGTGTGGCTATTGTGAATGGGGTTGTGCTTTTTATTTGGCATTCTGTCTACTTGTTGCTGGTGTATAGAAATGCAACGTCTTTTGCACATTGATTTTGTACCCTGAGACTTTACTGAAGTCAGTTGTCAGTGCAAGGAGGCTTTTGACAGATTCCTAGTCAACGGTGTGTCAGGAGACCCAAGATAGAGGTGCAGCTTCCATGGGATAGCTTAAAAAAGCTGGTCAGATTCCCTGATATTAGCTCTCCTGGGGCATCTATGAAGTCTCTATGGTCCATTGCTGGATCCTTGCAGCTTACCTGTGTGTCCTAGTCTCAGCCCTTTGTGTTGTGTTTCCTTGTAACTACCTCACATTAATACAGTCATCAGTTACTGTCACACTATCAACAAATCACAGCCTCCTGATGTATGTTGTAATTGCTGTGTACAACACAACCTGAGCACAGAATGATGTTCTCTCTAACTTCTTGGACTCAACAAAAGAATGACTCATTTAGAAAGAAATTCCACTTTGCATATTGTTAGACTATGCTTTGGGGATTTTCCCAACAGAAGAGATCAAGGGAGGGTTGGCTTCTAAATACTGACGTTCACCTGCATCATCCCCTATAAAAACTAGGCCAGGCCCTGTGAAATGGGCTGGTATTGTAACAGCTGTAAGACCAGTTTCTCCACTGTGAGTCTAAATAGTTCCAGGGAGTTGGAGGAAGGACACTTGATTTAAATAACTAGTCCATCAAACTTCAATTATAGTTATTTTTGTCTGGTGGTGTACTCTGAGATCCAGAAACCACCTGTGTATGTATTTGTTTTTTGGAGAAAGGTAAGAGCTTGCATTTACATTAAAAAATGAGTAGGACGATATCTCTCATGTCTATATATATTTTCACTTCAAATTTACTTTTCAATATACAAAAATATATTTGAATAACCAAGGCCAGGATTCTTTGTCATAGTGTAGCAAGATCTTCAAAGATGACTCAACTTTCTTTAGTCTTTCTTAGTGAGGGATCACTAATTTTTTTTTTTTTTTGAGAAGGTCTGCTTACCTTTAGCTGTCTGTAGAATAGGGAGATAGCTAATGCAAAAATAGGAACAGGGATGTACTGGCAATTTCTGGCTACTGGACATACCAGTTGCTGTATCATGCTAGTCTGGGAAGGGGTCTAGACTAATACCTTTGGCTTTTTCTCTAACTGTGGCCCAGATGCTTAAAAATGAGGATCAGAATTCTATATATGACCAATTCTCTTCTCTTGAGACTATAATTTTTATTTTGTCTCCAATGAATTTTTTAAAAAGAAATGCCCTCAAATATATTATCTGAAATCATGTTTATTGTAATTGAAATGCTTTGAGACAGCAAAGTTAGGGTCCTGTTTGTCAAATCTTCAGCTGACTCTCTGGGACTCCCCTACACCTTCCTCTTCTGTTTGCTTCACAACAACCTCTGTCTGACCCCCAGACCTGAAGCACACATGCAGTTTGCACAAGGAACTCCACTCTGTGGGTGGGTGATGTCATGTGCCCATACAGAACTCTTGACCCTAGAAAGCCCTACCATTTATTTCCAAAGTTTCTTCATAGCTAGAAGGCTACCATTCAGAATGACCCTGGGGCCATGTCAGTCTCTTAGAAAAGCATGCTCCAATTCATCCCTTAGTAGGAAGCAAGGAAGGGCGTTAGTATCTGCTCTTGGCTGAACTTAAGGCAGCAGGGAAAATCAGTATATGGTTTGTAACATCAAAAAGGAAGAATTGTTTGAGCCCAGGAGTTCAAGACCAGCCTGGGAAACATAGTGACCTTGTCTTTACAACAAATACAAAAGTTAGCTGGACATGGTGACACACACCTGTATCCTGACTAGTCGGCTGGGCATGGTGGTACATGCCTGTATCCCAGCTACTATGGAGGGTTGCGGGGATGTGGGGTCTGAGGTGAATGGAGCCCTTGAGTCTAGTCGGTCCAGGCTGTGGTGAGCTGGGATCATGCCACTGTACTCCAGTCAGTGTGACTGACTGAGAGAGTATGTTAACATAATAATAATGACAATAATGATAATTATAAAAATAATAGTAATAATAAAAATCAGTGGAACAGAGCAAACAGAGCATTCCTATTATTCTACATTTGCTGAGGACTATATTTTGCTTTTCTTTTTTTTTTTTTTTTTTTGAGTTGGAGTCTCACTCTGTCGCCCAGACTGGAGTGCGGTGGCCGCTACTGGCCACCGCAGCCTCGACCTGCTGGGCTCCGGCAATCCTTCCGCCTCAGCCTTCCAAGTAGCTGGGACTACAGGTGCGCACTACCACGCCCTAATTTTTTGATTTATTGTAGAGATGAGGTCTCGCTTGCCCAGGCGGGTCTCGAACCCGCGGGCTCTGGCAATCCACTCACCTCAGCCTCCCAAAGCGCAGGATTACAGGCTGAGCCACTGAACCCGGCTATTTTGCTTTTCACACCGGGTGGTCTTGTCACCATCATGGGCATTTAGAATGGCGGATGGCAGCGTGTGTGTGTGTGTAAAACGTTTCCTTGTAAACTTCTCTTTCTCCGTGCTTTTGCTTCATGACTAATTTACTGTTAAACATTATGGTGGACATGATATTGTAATAAATAGATTTGGTCTGCAACCCCATTTCCTGACATACAACTCCTAAAGCCCTTAGAATCCTCAAAATGATGTATTGTGTGTGTGTGTGCTAAAGAGATGATTGGTGCCTGCAGGCCCTAGGTACCTTCCAGATGGGGGCTGGTCACCAGAAAGACCAAGAAATAATTAGAGGATTGGTACTATCAGCCTCACCTCCAACCTCTGGGGGGGGGAGAAGAGTTAAAGGTTAAGTTGATCACCAGTAGCCAAAATTTTAATCGATTATGCCTAAGTAATGAAGCCTCCACAAAATCCCAAAAGGACTGAGTTTGGGGAACTTCCAGATAGTTGAACACATGGAAGTTTCTGGAGTATGGCATGCTCAGGAAGGCCATGGAAGCTCTTACCCCTCCCCCAATACCTCCCTCATGCACTTCTTCATCTCTATCCTTTGAAATATATTTTATAGTAAACATGTTTCCCTGAATTCTGTGAGCTGTTCCAGAAAATTAATCAAACCCAAGCGGGGTGTGGGAACCCTGATTTATAGCCAGTAGGTTAGAAGCACAGACAAAACAACCTGTGCCTGTGATCAGAGAAGTGGGCGGGAAGGTCTTGTGGAACTGGGCCCTTAACCTGTGAGATCTGTGCTAACTCTGGGTAGATAGTGTCAGAACTGAATGGCGTTAGAGGACACCCAGCTGGTGGCTGCTGCAGAATGGATTGCTTTCTTGGTGTGTAAAAAAACCTACACACATTTGGTCACAGAAGTCTTCTGTGTTGATTGTTATGGTGTGAAAGCAGAGGGAAAACAGTTTGTTTTTTCCAGTTTGTGTTTTTCCCAATCAAAGTGGGGAAAACACTTTTTGAAATGTTAAACATAGAATTACCATATGATCCAGCAATTCCACAGCTAGGTGTATACCCAAAAGAATTGACAGCAGGATCTCAAGCAGATATTTGTATACCCGTGTCCATAGCAGCATTATTTACAACAGCAAAAAGGTAGAAATAATCCAAATGTTCATCAATGAGTGAACACATAAACTAAATGTGTCTTGGATAAACCTGGAAAATATCACATTAAATGAAAGAAGCCAGACACAAAGAGTCAAATAATGACTGACTCCACTTATATAATGCGTCTAGAGACACAAATCCATAGAGACAGAAAGTATATTCATGGTTGCCAGGGGTTAGGCGAGGTAGGAATGGGAACTGACTGTTTAATGAGTATGGGGTTTCCTTTTGAGGGTGATGAAAATTATTTGGAACCAGTCCGGGGTGATTGTTTTACAACGTTGTGACCATACAAAATGCCACTGAACTGTACACTTTAAAACTTTTATTCTATTTTATGTGAATTTGATCTCAATTTTTAAAAAGATCTATGATAGTATTTCAATTATCCAAAATTACAATTTTAAAGGCAATTGGTTTAATACATTTATTGAATATAAAGAGTCCTCTTTCATCTTATTTCTAAGCTTTTTGTTTACCTTTTTTTATAATGCCTCTTTGTATATATGACTCTATTTCACGTATTCTTAAAGCTTTTTTAGTAGTAGGTGAAATGAAATTATAACTAAATAGCTAACTAAAAGCTTTCTTACATCTAGTAACAAACAACATTGCTTATCTGACCCAGAACAAACATTTGATCATAAAATAAAGCTCATAAACTCCATTGATCTTTTGACTTAAAGCTAATTTTGCTATGTGTGAAAATATTACCAAGTTACACAGTTTTTCATTTTGTTCCTTTTCTGATGTGCCAACTTTACGGTGAAGCGTCCAGATTCACCTCCAATCATACTGCCCATTGGTATGTTATGAAACAGTTTATGGCCGTCATTAACTTGGATGGTTATAATCAAATGAAGCTGTGAGTTATATCCAGGGCCAGCCCTCTGGGGTGTTCCTGATTCGGTTTTCAGACAATCAAAAGATAATTGGCCTAACTAAGCCAGAGTCCAGAATAATGTGTTTTAAATGCCTATCTTCCAAAAATAAGAATCTTTTCACAAAGAAAAACAAAGTCAGAAGCCAAAGAAAGTCAATATGGAGAAATCCTTATGGCAAGCACCATGTCTACCGTAGATGAAGCTTCAGAGAAGAGGTGGTGCTTCCTCTGGATGTCAGCCCAATTTAGTGAGGAGAAAAGGCAAGAGACATCTGCTGAGCCCTTACAATGAACGAGCATGTATGACCTCTTTAATCCTCACAAAAGCCTTGTAGAGAGCATAGCATTACCCCCGCTACTGACTTGGGCAAAAAAAAATGTTTGTGTCCTGGTAGGGTTTATGGCACAGAGCAGAGGTCTATGGAACTGAAGCTGTGGGTATCCCAGAGTCCTAAGATTCATCTGGATGATGGGACGTTGAGGCCCATGAGGGGTGGTCTGCTGGACAGCGGGCCAGGACTGCAGAGTATCACATTGTGTCTCTCCCTTTGAGAATGTTCCATTGGAGTCTCATCATCTTATGCCTGATTCCAAGGAAGAAAGTGCTGCAAAAAACAGTGAGAAAAGAAAATGGAAAGACTATGCCACTGATCCCTCCAGAGACTATTCAACAAGTAAGAAAGAGTCCTCAGCAGGGGCAGCCACTTGGTAGGACAGGAGCGGGGATAGAGGCATGGGTGAATGGTGTTAGCCTCAAAGACATCAGGCATCCCTAAGGATGCTAAAGAGGAAGTGAAACATGGCAAATGTCTTCGTTAGACAAATAATCCCTCTGCAACAGAGGGTACGTGCTTTCCAGAGAAACTGAGAATTATAAGTAGAGAAGTCTGGGGTGAAAACAAGAATTGGACCTGCCTTAGTGTGTAGGATTGAGTCAGATGCCTGTTGCTGCCATACTTGTGATCCAGGTTTTATTGTTGCCTGGTATGACCTGGAAAATTTGCACTGATAGGTATAACATTACCTGTGTGCTACTTGAAGTTTCTAGAAAGGGAAGTGAAATTTAATTCTAATAAATACACTAAAAAACAAACAAACAAATAAATTAATGCTGTAGAACACAGTTCAGAAAGTAAACAGTGAATATTTAAAACTTTAGTATAAAGTAAAGATGGCCTTTCAAATCAGAGTGTAATGAAAGGCTACTTAAAAATGGTGTTGAAATCATTTATTATCCCTTTGGGAAAAGTAAAGTTAGCTCATTCACTCACACCATGAAAACAAAATCTTAGACAAATCAAATGCTAAGCAATTAAAACATCATAAAAATATTAATAAAATCAAATATACTACCAACCTTGAGAGTAGGTAAGGGATTAGATGAGAAATAAAAATATAAAAGCCATACGGAAAATGATGGCTAAATGTAACCATGTCAGGGACACGTGCTAAGTCCTCAAAATCATCCCATTGAAGCCTTTTCCTTGATTTGAGGTGAACAAAAACACATCACCTTTTCCTGCATCCATGGAAGCGGAGGGCTGACAGCTTTCATCAAAACTTCTCTCTCCATCTAATGTCCTTCTCAAAGTCCTTTCAGGTGGTTCAGAAATTAAGAATCACAGAACCATTTCTGGCCATCTCCATTGAAGTCTTCCATAATGATCTTGTATCTCATTTGGAATACAGCATTTATTATCTTGAAACCTTAGCCAAAGCTAAGATTAAATAGCTCATTTTTAATACCTCGGCATGTGTGTATGTGCTTGCATGCACACGCGTGTGTCTCATGACACACTTCAAATTGATAGCAATGGTAAATTGCAGGGATGAAGAATGAGTGGATAGTGACTGGTAAAGAGGGAGTTTAACTTTATATGTATTGTTTGAATTTTTACAGTGACAATATATTCATGTATTACTTGTATAATTAAAAGTAAATGAAATTAAATATACTGTAGCCTGTGCTTGTTGGGTTTCTGCAACTTAATTTCCATCTGCCAATGAAATAAATCTGAAGTCTTTCATTTGGGTTAATGGCCCAACTTAATGTGTTGCTCTGTTGGAAGGAAACCAAATTGTGAGGTGCTTTTCAGGACTCTGTGCCTTGAATCGCTCTTAAGGTCACAGCGTTTTCTCCTGGTATTTGCTTTTTCCTAGATCTATACTCAGTGTGTAACATACATTTGCCCTAGTGCTTTGACTTCCTGGCCCTTGGCTGACCTAAAGGAATAAATGGCAAGGCCAGCAACTTCCTCTCTTGCAAACATGAGAGAATACATAGCTACCTGGTCCATTTCCAGCTGGAATCAAAGTCCAGTAGGTAGGGTGTTTATTTGAATGGTGAAATTGAAATGGGCTTCTGTTTGGCTTCCCAAAATAAGCTGAATAATCACTTTACTGATTTGCAGACAGCATCCTGGGGATATGTTGGCAAAGGGGCAGTCGTGGAACGAATGAGGTGATAAGTGCAGAATGTGTAATGTGACTTTGGCTGGAAGCACACTAGGCACAGTGAGGCAATAAAGGTTCAGGTCTCCATCTTTTTCAGGAGCCTTTCCTCTGGGCAGTTTTCCACACTGCAATAACAACACCTTAATGACACCTGTTTAGTGTTTTATAAACATTTCAAAGTGCTTCCACACCTTTATTGGCCAATTTTATTTCCATCGCGTGCCCACAATTGTTGGTCGCAGGACTAGAATGAGCCATTTCCTCTGAGTCTGGCTCAGGGAGGCAGACACTTAAAGCCAGCATTATAGTCTAGAAAAAGCTATGAGCACTACACACACAGGGGCTGTGGGAGAACAGAGGCAGGGCGTCAGAAGGAGGTGGGGCAAGCTAGGCTACTCTGTGAAGAGGGAATGGCACTTGCAGAGGAACTGAAGCCTGGAACTGCACCGTGGGTTTTGAGGAACTTGAGTAACATGGGCAGGGCACGAGCACCAGTGAAGGCTATGGCCACATGGAAGATCTTGTGTACCCATGAAGACTGAACTTGACCTCAAGGAAAGAACATTTGATGGGTTCTAAGCAAGGAAGAGACTTGGACATATTGATATTTTCACTGCAGGGTGAAAAATCAATTGACTGGAAGCAGCACAGGAGGTTGGGAGGCCAATTAGGGAGCTGCCTCAGTGATCTGTGGAAGTGAGGGCTGCTCTGAGATAAAGCCTCCATAAAAAGGGAGAAGTGAATGAGATTGAGAGAAATAAAGTAAGTAGCTTCTGTGGGACCCTTGTTGGATATTGGAGAGGCGTGCAGAAAGGTGTGGGCTGCTGCACTTATCCAGGCACCATTCACAAGGCAGTGAGACTGGAAGGAGGATTAGGGGCTGAGGAGAGTTAGTAAATATGCTTTTATAATATATATTCTCCCACTCTTTATAACCAAATCCTGGTGACCTAGGCATAATGGTTGGATGAAGTCTGTCTTCTGGCAAAGAATCTTAGACACCAGATAACTGAACTTATCCAAGGCCTCCAACTGGTTAGTACCAAATATGGGATTAGAATTGAGTTTTATTTGTTCCAGCACAGAGCTCTTTTAACTAAACCATTAAAGTCATGTCCTGTCCTGTTGATGCTCCATGCACTAGCTGTGCCTTTGAAGGAAGGATACAGACCCAATATACTTTGGGCAGAATTCCTTCACTTATGTAGCACATGCTTGCAAGAGCCTGCTCTGGGCCAGGCACTCTGCAGCTGCTGGGAATTCAGCTGGGCAAGTCAAGTCCTGTTCTCTTCAAGCTCACATCTAAGGTGTACAATCGGAGAATTCAGACACAAGCAATTATAGAGAGGGTGAGAGGTGCTGTGGAGAGCAGTGAACCAGGGAGGAGTAGCCTATGGTGGGCAGGAGGCTGCCCGCTCTACAGGATGGCATGAAAGGCTACACAGATGAGGAGGTGTTGAGCAAAGATCAAGGGTTTTGCACGAGGGAAACCTGGATGAGTGCAGCAGCTCATGTCTTTCTGCACATCTCTCCAACATCCAACAAGGCTCCAACAGAAGCTACCTTTTTCATTTCTCTCAGTCTCATTCACCTTTCCCTTTTATTAGAAGATTTGCCTTGGAGCAGCTCTCACTTCCTCAGATCACTGAGACAGCTCCCTAATTGGCTCCCTTTGAAGTGTATTCAAGATTAAAAAACTGCAAATTTAAAGGCATCTCTTTGGCATATGCAAGGAACTCGGAGAAGACCAGTGTGATGGGTACAGAGACAGCAGAGGAGAATGATAAGAGGCTCGATCAGAGAAGTGGACAATTAGCTCCGAGAGAACCTCAGAGACCAATTGAGTCACATGGAAATCATTGGAGGAAGCCATTCTCAGAGCAGTGACAGGATGTGACTTGTCTTTGCAAAGGACCACACTGTGGCTGTTGGGAGGGGCAAAAGCAGGGCATCAGTTTGAAGGCTGGGGCCTAGGACCAGGAAGACAAGACGTGGTCAGGTTCTGGGTGTATTTTGAGGGTAGACAAAATAGGATTGTTTATTGATTGAATATGAGATGTGAGACAAAGATAAAAGTCAAGGATAGCTTCAAAACTTTTTCCTGAACAAGCCTCAGGATGATACTGGCGTTTATTTAGGCGAAGGAAGAAAGGAAGGAGCAGATTTGATAACTGGAAGGATATGTTTGTTTTTGAAAGTGTTATTTGAGATGTCCAATTAGACAACAAAGTGGAGATATTAATGAACAGCCAGTTACAAGAGTGTCTGGTGTTGACTGTTGAGGTCTGAAATGGAGACATCATCCTGAGAGTCATTAACATTTAAATGCTGTTTAAAACCAAGACTAGATGAGACCAGCAAGGGAGCCAGTGGAGATAAAAGAGGGAAAGGGTCTGAGAACCCAGTCCTGGAGCTTAGGTGATTAACATGAGAGATAGGAGAAACTGGGAAAGGAGACCAAGAAGGAACAGCCAGAAAGAGAAGGAGAGCTAAGGAAGAATCATGCCCTGGAATCAGGGAAAGAAACAGTCATGCAAGAGAGAGATTCATGCTGCTAATTGATAGACTTAGTAATATAATGGCCAAGACTTGATCATTGGAGACTGTAGCTCATGGAGACCACTGGTAATCTCGTCAAGACTTGCTTTGATGGGGGATGGAGGAGACAGAGTGTAGTCAGTAGAGAGGAACTAGAAATAGCACCTATAGACATTGGATAACTCTTTCAAGGAGTCATGTTATACAGGTGAGTGGACAATGGGAGAATACCTGGGGGTGGGAGTGTGGGGCAGTTAATTCAAATGTGTTTATTTTTAATGGGCAATATTACCCAGTATTTTATGTTGCTAGGATCCATTGTGGCGAGAAAGACACATGGATGATGCAGGAATGATCCCCTAGACCATGCACACACTGGACTAATTAGCAGGCACTGCGTTGATTAAGGAAGAGGAGGTGGGACTGCCCTAGAGCTCCTATAAATGGAGACCACCAGGACAAGGGAGGAGCTGGTTAAAATGGGTTATAAGTGGGCAAAAGAAATGTTTGGGGCAATGAGGTATCCCTCGGAGCTTAAGAAAATGTTGAATTCATGCTTTGTACTTTATATTACAGTGAATTCCATATTATTAAATATAAATACTGAATGATAAAATTATACAGATGTTTAAAGAAACTAGAAAAGAGAATTTAAAAGCACTTTCGGGGCATGGGAGACCTTCTGGAGTATGACACAAAAGCAACAATTTCATAATGTAAATACCAATAAACTCAACCTTAGACAAATAGAAAAATTCCACATAGCTAAAAATAGTCAAAACATTTAAAAATACAGAGGAAAATATTTATAATTAATGAGACCAATAAACTGCTAATATAAAAAATATATGCAGTTTTTACAAATCAATAAGATAAAGACAACCCAAAGGGAAAAATGAAAAATGTTCACACACAGATATTGTAAATTGGCATGACTTATATGGTCATATGAAGATGGTCTGCAATGACTTTCAAAATTAAGAATACATATACTTTGTCTTAGAAATTCCATTTAGATATTTTTTCTGCACATAGACTCCTACATGTGTGAAATGATGTTATTTGGGGACATTTGTGGCAGTATTGTTTATAATAGCAAAATATTCTAGGAAAGGTAAAGGTGATCTCTCAGTAAAAGATTGGTTAAATAAAATATGAGATAGTTATGTAAGGGAATACTATGTTGTCATTAAAAAGAACAAGGCACAGCCCAGGTGCGATGGCTCATGCCTGCAATCTTAGCAATTTGGGAGTCCAAGACATGAGGATGAGCCCAAGAGTTTGAGACTGGCTTGAACACACAGCGAGATCTCATCTCTAAAAAAAAAAGAAAAAAGAGGGTAGCTCTTATGTACTTAAATAGCTATGAGCAGGTCACTAAAGAGCAGAATTCTAGGATACATTGTTAGATTTCAAATATATATATAATATAGTTATAGCATATTCCACCATTTGTCACAGAAGCAACATAGGAGTAAAAATAAACTCACAGCAGTGCTGAAAACTGTGAGATGCACTACCTACAGATGGGAACAGTGAGGAATCTCTGAAGCTATAAGGCACAAAGGGAAGATGGACCCCCAAACACAGCAAAGCTAAGAACACACAAGTTCCTACAAATGGAAGAAAAGCCCTCCCACAGAACCTCCAACTCATTCCAGTCTCAGAACTCAGGATGACCATGTAAAGAATGTCTTCCATATACAACTGATGGGAGGGTTATGGGACAGATGTTCTATTCCCCCATTTTCAGAAAGGCCAGTGTAGATGTCTACTTACTAGTCAGCTAGGATTAAGGCTATCTGACCTTGGACTGTTTACAGGATTGGAATGGAACTTTCTTAACTGGGTGAAGGTTATTAATCGGTGAGCAACAGTTATCACAAATACTGATGAGATAACCAAAGACTTCCCACTTGTGAGGAATAAGTCAAATGTACAGTATCGGTGTTGCCGTTTGACATTGTACTGAGCCCTGGCCACTGCTATTAGTCAAGTTTTTAAAAGATAACAAGTAGATACTGGATACAGATAAAACTGTCACTAATTATAGGTTGCTTATGACTGATTTAAAAAGCTGTTTTATTTAGCTATGTTAACAAACTTTCTTATTAGAAAGTGCTGGTAAGTTTTCAATTGAAATTATTTTTTTAAGCAATGTATCTGTACACAGTGTCAGAACAAGTTAGAAAATAAAGTCAGACAGCCGTGTACATCTTTTTCTCTTTCCCTTTCTCTCTCTCTCAACGATATACACATACACACTAACAAAGAAAGACGTTGACAGACAAAAGATATAAATACGAAAGCCAAAACTATAAGATTACTAGGAAAACACTTGAAAGAATACTTTTATAATCATCATTTTTCTCAGAATCCACAAGAGAAAGATTGGCTAAAAAACATCAAAAACTTTTGTACTCTGAAATAAAAAATTATTATATTTTTGAACAAAGTAAAATAACAGAAATAGTTAGGGACTTAGGCCAACTGATTTGTTGCAAGAGATTAATATCCATAATAGACATTATAAACCAATAAAATGACAGAAAAACCCAGTAAAAATTGAACAAAGAATATGAATAGGCAATTCACAGAAAAAAAAATATTAACAGGGGTAATTTTTCTCAGCCTTACTGGTAATCCAGAAAATGTAAATTAATGCAATGAGACACTAGTGGTTTTTTTGTTTTTGGTTGTTTTTTTTGAATTGGAGTCTCACTCTGTCGCCCAGACTGGAGTGCCATGGCCGCTCCCGGCCACCGCAGCCTCGACCTGCTGGGCTTCGGCCATTCTTCTGCCTCAGCCTTCCAAGTAACTGGAACTACAGGCGCAGCGCTACCACGCCCCGCTGATTATTTTGATTTATTGTAGAGAGGGGGTCTCGCCAAGTTGCCCAGGCGTCGAACCCGCGGGCTCCGGCAATCCACTCACCTCGGACTCCCAAAGCGCGGGGTTACAGGCTGAGCCACTGAGCCCGGCGACACTAGTGTTTTTAACAAAAAATTTACAGATTAAATGCACCCAAAATTGGTAAAGGTGTGGACAAACAACTTTTGCAAATTTTTGGTAGCAGTATAAAATGCTAGGAGCCACTTTGGAAGGAAATCTGAAGGATTAAAGCGTGTTCAACATATATATGCAGTTTGACCAAATAACTTTATTTCTAGAAATCTAACCTATGTAAACACTCATACATGTCTGCCAAAATATATACAAGATATTTATCATCTTTTTTTTAAATAATCAGTTTTTTTTATTATGATACTGTGGGGTAAAGTTAAGGGATAGGTATACAAATATGCTTCATTCAGGCACCCTTGTTGATAAGAGGTGTCTCCCTGTCCCCAGACAAATATTGAGTACCGGTAATCCCGTCTCCCTTCCCCTCCCCTCCCCATAGCTTCCCACTACTATGCAGCCATTAAAAGAACAAAATCATGAATTTCGTGGCAACCTGGATGGAACTAGAATCTATAATACTGAGTGACCTCTCACAGAAACAAAGATCTGAGTATCACATGTTCTCATTCATATAGTGAACCTTGAACATCTAACGTAATACTATAAGAAAATGACTGATAGTAGTGGGAAGCTATGGGGAGGGGAGGGGAAGGGAGACGGGATTACCGGTACTCAATATTTGTCTGGGGACAGGGAGACACCTCTTATCAACAAGGGGTGTTGGATTTTATCAAAAGCTTCCCACTACTATCAGTCATTTTCTTATAGTATTACGTTAGATGTTCAAGG
>CAUYQG010213009.1:0-20766 GCA_963574415.1 Tarsius wallacei | reverse complement strand
TAGTTTCCTGCCACTGTCAATCCTTTTCTTATAATATTGCAGTAGTTGTTCAAGGTCCACTTATGAGTGAGAACATGTGATGCTCAGATCTTTGTTTCAGTGAGAGATCACTCAGTATTATAAACTCTAATTCCATCCAGGTTGCTGCGAAATTCATGATTTTGCTTTTTTTAATGGCTGCGTCGTATTCCATTGTGTATATGTACCACACCTTTTTACTCCAGTCCTCTTTTGATGGACAGCATGGTTGGGTCCACGATCTTGCCATTGGAACACCAGAAATTTGACAGGTCCATGGTGATTGAGTGAGAGGCGGCTCTCAGACCCGACGGCGGCCAGTTCGGAACCAGTGCACCATCTATGTTTGCATTTCGACAGGCTTGCTTGTATTTTTTTGCAGTCTCACAAAGGAACTTCTTGCTATAAAAAAAAGGCTCTTGTGGGCACAGCGTGCACGTTACGCAGCGTGATGCCCCCCAGGCTGCACACCCGAGCTAGCCTGCACACGGCTACTAGCAAGAGGAAGCGCTAGAAACGTTTATAGCAACTCAGATCTTAAAAAGCTGTACGTTTTCTTCATTTTATTTTTCCGAAATATTACTGTCTTCTGCGAAACTATGCCTCGCCCTTGACAGAGCGGAGTTTGAAAAGCGAAGCCCAAATCCCCCTACTGGGATTATACCCTGAAGAACTCAAATCACTCTATCAAAAAGATACCTGCACTCGTATGTTTATCGCAGCACTGTTCACAATAGCAAGAACCTGGAAGCAGCCATGCTGTCCATCCAAAGAGGGCTGGATTAAAAAAAGTGGTACATATACACGATGGAATACGACGCAGCCATAAAAAAGAACAAAATCATGAATTTCGCAGCAACCTGGATGGAATTGGAGTTTAGAATACTGAGTGATCTTCACAGAAACAGAGATCTGAGTATCACATGTTCTCACTCATAAGTGGACCTTGGACAACTACCGTAATACTATAAGAAAAGGATTGACAGTAGCAGGAAACTGGGGGGGTGGGGGGGTGGGAGAGGGTGGGAGGTGGGATTGACAGTAGTTGATATCTGCCTGGGGAAGGAGGGGCACACCTCATCAACAAGGGCACCTGCACAATGAATATTTGTATACCTAACCCTGAATTGTATCCCACAATTTTAAAATAATAATTATTCGAGGGGGAAAAAAAGGAAAGAAAGGGAACTGTGAGACGCAGGCATGCTAAGGAGTAGCTGAAAGGGAGTTTCAGCCCTTTGGTTCTAAATGCCCCGGAAGAGGCAAAGGAGGATTATTGACCAAACCCCAGACCTCCTGCTGACCCCAGGTGGCTCAGGATGTTTCCACAGGTTCTTAAAATCTGATAAATGACTGTGCATTTAAAGGCACTGGTAGTTGGCTTTGTCACAACAATGAATTCAGTATATTGCCCAGAGACCTCACAGGATGGGAGAGGCAGTACATCTTGACAAAGAAAATGCAGCTGAATGTTAATATTGCCAAATTCCTGAGAACTTATTATCAGGTGTCTTTAATTTAGTCAGCATGTCTAATAAACTTTTAGTACATTATTTTATCTTAACACTCAAGCTAGGTCTCCAAATACCCTGGGACCGCAATTAGCTCAAAGAGCTTGGGCTCATTAAACAGCTCTTAAAATTAGGTTTCCTAACCTACTGTTTTGTATATTAGTGTGCTATAATTCTGTGGTTGATTTTGTGCACATTTTTGAGGGTTCTGTCTTCAAAAATTATCCAAAGAAAATTTCAGATCATGCCTGTAATCCTAGCACTTTGAGAGGCGGAGAAGAGATTGCTTGAGGCCAGATATTCGAGACCAGGCTGGGCAACATAGTGAGATCTCATCTCTACAAACATATTAAAAAATTAGGCTGGGTGTGGTGACTCATGCCTATAATCCCAGCACTTTGGGAGGCTGAGGTGAGAGGATTACCTGAACTCATGGGTTCGAGACCAGCCTAGGCAACTGGGCAAGACTTCATCTCTACAATAAATCAAAAAATTAGCTGAGCACGGTGATGTGTGCCTGTGGTTCCAGCTACTTGGAAGGCTGAAGTGGAAGGCCCCTGTGATGCACAGACTGAGCACCAGAGCTCCAGGGGAAAACACGGCTGTGGCCGTGACCGTGCCATTGCACTCCAGCCTGGGCAGCAGAGTGAGATTCCAACTCAAAATAAATAAATACATAAATACATAAGCAAACAAATAAATAATTAGCTTGGTGTGGTGGCATGCACCCATAGTCCCAGCTAATGAGGAGGCTGAGGCAGAAGGATCACTTAAGCCCAGGAGGTCAAGGCTATGGTGAGCTGTGATCATGCCATTGTCCTCTAGCCTGGGTGACAGAGTGAGACTCTGACTCAAAAAGATAAAAAATAAAATAATTTTTAAAAAAGAAAATGTCTCATATATACACACACACATGCAAACACAGAAGCACACACCCACATGCCCACACACATGCACACACATTACCACCTGTACACACACTCATACTATACACGCATGCACACCCTCACATACACACATACACACATTCACACGTGCACATACAGCCAGCTGGAATGTGGCTCTTTTGTCCCAGGACACTTTCATTGAACGTGGGTCTGCGCCCTCTTTAAGAAAAAGAGCCTGGAGTTGTGAATCCAATTATGTGCAGGGTTTCATGGGGACTCCACACCTTGGCTTTATGAGTTCTGAGAGAGCTCTCTCTGCTCCCATGAGGGGTATCAAGATCAGGCAATCACCTTGAGCAGAACAGTCCTGAGAGGCATGGGAGGCAAGCTCTGCACCAGTGCAGTCAGGCTGCATGCACACGTCCTGAAAACCGACACAGGGACACACTCAGGCCATTTGGGCTCTGCACAAACCCATCCTCGACCACTCTGCCTGTGCACTCTGGTTTGCAAACTGTACAAGCAGAAGGCTCTCATACCCCGGGAGACTGTCCTGCTCCCTGTGATGTTGGACATATTGATTTTGAGCTCCCGCCAATAGCAGAAGTGTAGAGAAGTTCCTTAACTCGAATCCCCAGATGTGCCTAGAATTAAAGCTGCCCCGGCTTCGCTCTGCAGTGCTCCATGGATGCGGCCAGCCTGAGTTGGTTGATCTCATGGTTCTGAACCGTGTCTGGGTCACGAGACCTGAGTTCCAGCTCCAACTCCTCCAACCGTGTAGTTCTTGACTCATCTCAGTTCCTCAGAAGTGAAGTTCCTTAACTTGAACCTCCAGATGTGCCTAGGTTTAATTTGCTGGGACTGGTGGCTGCCTCAAGGCCCTCAGATGAGTCACAGCTGATCTAGAAAACCTGCTGTACCCTGTAGCATAACCACCTTGCCCCACCTCATGCAGAGCCTGTATGGACAGGCTCCTGTGATGCACAGACTGAGCACCAGAGCTCCAGGGGAAAACACAATTTCATATTTTTATCACCAGAATTGACCCCTCCAAAGACGCTTCCCCCCTTACCTTTATCTGGATTAAGTTTCACTCTTTCCCCTCAACCAGTCTTGTGTTGACACTAACTCCCATGGGGAAGGTTTGGGAAGCACAAGTCGATACTTTAAAATAAGATGTTATTGAAGGGGTTTTTTTTAAAATGTTCATTCTGTTCTTTTTTTTAGATTTTTACTATAAAGATGTGGGGTGCAATTCAGGGTTAGGTATGCAAACGTTGATTATGCAGGTACCCTTGTTGATGAGGTGCTATTGAAGGTTTTAAGGAATAGGGATTGTTAGAGCCACCGACCTGAAGAAGATATGATGCAGACGAGTCCTGTCAACCTGTTATTCAGGAAGTCAAGGTTCCCCTCCACCCTCCACTTTTTATCCAGTTAAAAATGAAGACAAGAAAGACTCAGGCTGGGGAGGGAGGAGGGCCGGGGTAGGGGTGGGTCGGACCCGAGAGAGGAGAGCAGAAGGGTCTCAGAGCTCCTAGGAACACTGATGACAGGCAGAAAGTACAAACACAGAACCTACCATGAGGCTGTAGAGTGCTCCCTGGGTTTCCCTGGCTCAGGGTTCTGGGACCTCGCCTGGGGGCTGCTGTCTGTGCAGGCAGCTCCTCACGCGCCTCCAGCCCTGACTTCTGCTCTGCCTGGAGGTGGGGTCGCTCACACACCTGAAAGACCTTTGGTCCCTGTGCTTTAGGGCTGATACAAGTTGCGTGGGTTAGTGTACTTCTAGTCCACTGACCCCTGGGTAGTCCTGACAGCGAGGCCACAGGGTGTCGAGTAACTTTGGTTTATACAGCATCCTTGGGGATACATTATCGCCCACCTGTCCTCTTCCATCATAGGGTGAGAGTGGAGTTTATTTTTGTGTGGTTTGTATAAAAGTGAGCTTACACTTGCCATTTCCAAACCTGACCTTAGAGAAGCGGGAATCAATTATCTGCCAATACCTAGCAGTCAGGGCCTTGTTTGAATTCAGGGGACTGATTGGGTTTTGTCTGGGGAGCTCAGGTCAGCATATCTTGGTTCCCTTGTTATCAACAATCAGAGCATGATTGGCATTCCTATTATTTTAGGTAAGTTACCAAGAATGTGCTGATAGGATCATTGCAGTTTTGGTGGTGACATTGGTGGGGCTGCTCAAGGCACCTTTTACCCACCAGGCGTCTTCCCTTCGAGTTTATCAGGCCAGCTCTTTCTTTCCCAGCAAGCTACTGTAGCAAGCTAACCCCAAGTACTATCACCTTAGCACAAGGAGAGCCTGCTGTCAGGATCACTGCTGTTTCAGTGGTGACATTGCCGCCTCAAGGCAGTTTTATTTGTCTTTCTCTTCACCAGACTGCAACCTCAGAGGCTGGCTCCCAGGAGATAGCGGGGATACCAGCTCTGTCCATCTGTCCTGGCCCATCTGCACAGGGCAGTGCGGGCACGTAATGTGCAATCATACAGTGAACAGACAAGCGCATCCAAACAAATTGAACTTACATTACACTGGGATTCTTGCTGTTTTAAAGGTAATTAAAACTGGGAAATTTTTGGACATAGTAATGTATATTCTTTATCACCATGATTTCGACAAGAGAAAAAACATCTTGCTCAGCCTACAAACATTGGCATATATAATACATATTTCGCCATGAATATTGAAAGCAAGAATGCAGGTTTACAAAGTGAGCTGTGGTGTTGCATTTGGCAGGGATTGCCAGGACTCGGCTGTGTTCTTCCTGTGGGTCACTCTTGTGGGGGGAGGACACTTACCGGCCTCTCACAGAAGCAGGTCACATGTGACACTGGCCCTCGTCACATAAGCAGAGATGACATATGCCACTTCCAGGACTGGTGCCTGAGACTCCCCAGAGACCCTCGCTGTCCTTGCCCTTGTGTCCCTTCAGCCAGGTGTGGAAGGTCCCCAGAGGATGGAGCAGGGCTACCCATAAACTTGCACGGAGAAAAAAGGCTCTCGTTGTGCTAAGGTGATAGTACTTGGGGTTAGCTTGCTACAGCAGCTAGCATCATGTCCGGCTAACACATGTGGATCATCCTCTCAGATGCTCATCACAACCAAGGGAAGTGGATTGAATGGAGATTATCAACTTTACAAGTATGAACAATGTTGCTCAAGAAGCTAAGGCAGCTTCCTAAGGTGATAAAGCCCATGAGCATCAAAGTGAAGACATCTGTGCTAGAATGTGAACAATTGGTAATAACTTGAAGTGCTTTAAATCCCAATCGTATTTGCATTTTATGCTGAATTTTTTAAAATTAAGACATTTCTATTCATAGAACAGATCTGAGCTATAGCCTGTAAGTGTGGGGAGGTAATCTTGTCTAAAATTTTCACAAAATGGCTTTCTAATTTCTTAGAACAATTGCTCTTTCTTTTTACAGAGAAGTTGCTGCCTCCTGAGCAATCTCTATGTTCACACTTGTCTCATACAAGAGTTAAGTTTGAAGAAGATGAAATTCTCCAGGCTGCCTCTCTTTTTTTTTTGGTATTTACAAATACCAGAACAAAATTCAGATTTAAGTATTTAGAATACTCTTCTGTCTATGAAATATAGAACCAAATTAAATAAAATACTTATGCATTTATGTATACAAATTTGCTAACTATGATGGTGGTATTCTTTCCTAATGCAGATTTGGCAAAGAGAAAAAAAAAAGAAGGAATCTGAGCTGACTTGAGGGGCAAAGGTGTTTCAGCAAAACAGGTGATCACCGGTGAGCTAACAGATGCTCTTACTCACAAATTCCAATCCACCCAAGTCTCAGAGGACACCTACAGAAACCCCAAAGGTGATGTTAGAGCTTCATTGATCGAGTGGGTTTAGGCCGGTACGGTGCACACTTCCTGGCAAACTTTGCCCACATCGATGAGGTAATATTTTCAAAATGACTCTGAATTGCATCTTTAATGAATTAAGTACAGCATACCTGCAGATGATTGAAGTAACACATACCTTTATTTCAACCCTGAGTGCTCAAAAACCACATGATTGTTATGGCAATCAATACTATTGTCATTTTGTATTCCCAAAACACGGGCTTTGTGCCAAGCACATCTGTCTTGGAAGAAGAAAATCATTTTTTCAACTTTTATGCCACTTTGGTTTGTAGAAGATCCTTTTGAATTTGTATTTCAATACAAAGCTCTTATTTTTTGCTATATGAGGGGAACCCCCCCCAAAAAAAACCCAGAATTCTTTTTTGGAGAGTGGGTCCTTCATAGTATAGGTTTCCCCGTGAGGTAAGTATTCTAGGAACCCATCAGCACCAGTGTACCAGCTAGCATGTTGTGAGAAGCTTTGTTTGGTTTCAGTGAATTTATTTGGAAAGGAGATTCTTTTAACACATTTGCCCATTTCATCATGAGTGATTTACAGGAACAACCTGGCCATATCATGCAGCAGTTTTTGACCAAAAGTAGCATGACCCCTATGCCCTATCCACTCTATTCAGACCATTCAGACCATCTCGATCTGAGTGACATTTTTGTTTCCCTGATGAAAAAGTGTCCTCAAAGGGAAATGTTTTGCCCATGTGGAAGAGGTTTAACAAAAACTGTCAGAAGCACTAAAAGGCATCAAAGTTGACAAGTTCAAAATTGATGAGTCGTTTATCAGATACTTCTCCCATTCTTGTCTATTTGCTCTATTGATTATTTCTTTTGCTGTGCAGAAGCTTTTTAGTTTAATTAAATCCCACTTATTTATTTTTGTTTTAGTTGCATTTGCTTTGGGGGTTTTAACCATAAATTATTTGCCTAGGCTGATGTCCATAAGAGTTTTTCCTAGGTTTTCTTCTAAGATTTTTATGGGTTCAGGTCTTTAATCTATCTTGAGTTAATTTTTGTGTATGGAGAGAGAAAGGAATCAAGTTTCATTTTTCCACATGTAGCAATCCAATTTTCCCAGCACCATTTGTTGAACAGAGTGTCCTTTCCCCAGTGTATATTTTTGGCTGCTTTGTTGAAGATCAGTTGGTTGTAGGTATTCGGGTTTATTTCTGGATTCTCTATTATTTTCCATTGATACATGTGTCTGCTCTTGTACCAGTACCATGCTGTTTTGGTTACTACAGCCTTGTAGTATAATTTGAAGTTGGGTAATGTGATGCCTCCAGCTTCGTTCTTTTTGCTTGCAATTATTTTAGCTATTCTGGCTCTTTTTGCTTCATGTGAATTTTAGGAGTGTTTTTCTAGTTCTGTAAAAAAAATGACATTGGTAATTGGTAGTTTCACAGAGATTGCATTGCATCTATAGATTACTTTGGGTAATATGGTCATTGTAATAATGTTTATTCTTCCAATCCATGAGCATGGGATGTGTCTTCATTTGTTTATGTCCTCTGAAATTTATTTCATCAGAGTTTTGTGATTCTCCTTGTAGAGATCTTCCCCTACTCTTCAATATATTCCTAGGTATTTTAGTCTTTTGGCTACTATTGTCAATGGAATTGAGTTCTTGATTTGATTCTTAGCTTGGTCGCTATTGGTGTACAGCAGTGCTACCGATTTGTGTGTGTTGATTTTGTAACCTAATACTACTGAATTCATTTGTCAAGTCCAGGAGTTTTTTGGAGGAGTCTTTAGGATTCTCCAGTTATACAATCATATCACTGGCATACAGAGAGAGTTTGGTTTCTTCTTTTCCCATTTGGACACTCTGTATTTCTTTCCCATGCCTGATTTGCTCTCCCTAGGATTTCTAGTACTATGTGGTCAAAGTGGGCATCCTTGCCTTGTTCCAGTTTGGAGGGGGAATGTACTCAACTTTTCTTTATTCAGGATGACGTTGACTGTGGGTTTGTTGTATACGGCTTTTATTATTTTGAGGAATGCTCCTTCTGTGCCTATTTTGTTGAAGGTTTTTATCATGAAGCGAAGTTGAATTTTATCAAATGCTTTTTCTGCACCTAATGAAATAATCTACAAAGAACTCAAACAAAGCAGCAATAAAAAAGCAAAGAACCCCATTAAAAAGTGGACAAATGACATGAATAGACTTCTCTCAAAAAGAAGATATGCAAAGGTCAATTAACATAAAAAATGTTCAGCATCACTCAACAGGGAAATGCAAATTAAAACCACAATGAAATACCATCTTACACTAGTCAGAATGGCCATTATTAAAAAATAAAAATAACAGTGCTGGTGTGGATGTGGAGAAAAGCTAACACTTGTACTCTGTTGGTGGGAATGTGAATTAGTGCAACCTCTATGGAAAGCAGTACAGAGATTTCTCAAAGAACTAAAAGTGGATCTAGCTTTTGGTCTAGCAATCCCACTCTAGGTATCAACCTGAAAGAACAGAGGTTGTTCTATAAAAAAGACACCTGCAGACACATGTTCATCACAGCACAATTCACAATTGCAAATATGTGGAATCAACCTAAATGCCCATCAACTGATCAGCGGATAATGAAAATGTGATATATATACACCACAGAGTACTACACCATTATTAAAAAAGAATGAAATCAAGTCCTTTGCAGCAACATGGATGGAGCTGAAGATCATCATTCCAGGTGAATTGACTCAAAAAGAGAAAACCTAACACCGCATGTTCTTACTCATGGGCTACCACTCGTTAAGGGATGCCGATAGGCCAGGCCTCAAGTAAAGTATGTTTTCCGCGATTTTGTCGACTTTTACAGCAGCATTGTGAGTAGGGATTAGCCACCCTTGTGTCAATTGAAACTACAGACGTTGAATAATTCACAAAGTTCAAAAAGGAAAGTGCAGAGGCAAGACAAGAATTAGGCTGTCAGATAAAAAATGCTTTCCCTCTCCGCTACTCCACACTGCCGCGGAAACACTGAAGGTGGGCCTGGTGAGCCGTGTCCTGGAGTTGTGACTGTTGTGGACTAACACGCTCCATCCCAGGGGAGAGTCGTGATAATTCGCTGGCCAAGGGCGTGGAGCGTGGAAAGCCGTCAGAGGCAAGGAGTTTCGTTCTGCAGACCTCCAGCCAAAGTCCCTCGCTGCTGCCCTGCCCGCCTCTCCCGACGTCGGCTCGGAGCCCATTGTCGGTTCAGGCACAAATATCCGGGCGCCTGGGCTGCTGGGCTGGGGGGTTGTCCCGGTGAGGTCGTGGCGTCCCCTCAGGAAAGACCCAGGCGCAGAGGGCAAGGAGGGCAGGGGCCGTCAGGGAGGGGCAAAGAGAGGGTGGGGAGGGCGCAACCTCACCCGCAGCCAGGCTGACCCGTTGCTGGGACGACGTCGGTCCTCGAGGGCGTGGGCACGAGGGGGGCCGCTGCACTGTGCATTTGCTCTCAGAAGTGATTCCGAGAACAAGGAGCTTGTGGTCTCCAAGGGGCTTTGGCTTCATCGTGGAGGATGGATAAGAGCGGCTGGGATGGCAGGGAGAAGGAGGCCTCAGATCCTCGGGGCTTGGAGAATGCCTCGGGGGCTGGGGCAGGCCAGGCTGATTCCACAGTTTGGTGTGAGCAGTTGGCTGGGAATTTAAGATCGAAAACCGGGGAAACACATTTGAGGCACACCGTGTCTGCCTGTGGGAGGCAGCCCCTGCGGCCCATGCGGTGGGATAAGGCTGCGGCGCGCCGCTGCCCTGGGCCCACACGTGCTCCCCGGCCTCTGCATCCCAGGACGGCCTTTTCCTCGCGCCCAGCGCGGTGGGCCTCAGAGCCCCCTGCGGCGACACCCCATGGCAGGAGTCAGCTCTGCGTGGCTGAGACCTTGTGGCACACCACAGGCCTCCCGGCACACCGTGATGCTGAGTATTCAAGTGGAGCCAGGGCACAGGGTGTGGATTCACATCTGCCCGTGCGTCCCCAGAGAGGCCTCTGGGATGGGCTCGGCTCACTGTCCCTATATCCTATGAACGTCTTCGCGATGGCCCAGGTAAGCAGCCAGCCCAGGTGAGACTGGGACTGCAGCCCCTGATGCCACTGAGCTTGGGCTGAGTCTGGCACAGCGCTCAGGGCTGAGGAGGACGGCGACCGTCGAGTGGCTGAGATTACTAGGACGATGCGGACTCCCGGACAGCGAGTTCCACAAGTCTTTGTCTCTCAAATCTGTCTGTGGGGTGGACTGAGGACAATTCATCCACACTGCTTATTGCCGAGTCTCTTTTACAAGCCTCCAGTATCTGGTTTGTTAATACTAAATAGTGGGAAACGTATTAAGTATTAAAAATATTCTGTTTACTCAGGTGAATGCAATAAAATCAATAGCAGTTGCTACTCAGAAATCTGGGAAAGCGATTTTCTGGAATGGATTCTCAAATATTTTAGCAGCTCAGGGGGTGGGGTGTTGTCAGACTGATTGTTGATAAAGTAAGGGTCAATTATGGGAGCTGCAATAATCTAAATTAATACCATATGATGGTGTGTTCAGGCTACTTAACATGCATCTGTTTTTAAGAGGACTTGACACATGGAACTCGTGGGTCTGCTTTTCTTTTCAAGTGGGGGCTTGAGCAGGAGATTGCTCTGCAGAAAGCTCTGGTAAACCCCTACATCTACACATTTAGAAAAGCGAGTGAATAGAAAGACTAATGCCCAGGTTGTATTGTCCTTTGGCTTCAGTGGGACATAACCTTTTGATGGCTCCATCATCCCTGGATGCACGTCTGTGAAGGGACACCCAGCCCCAAGGAAGAGCTCTAGTTCCCAATGAGAGACACTAGGCAGCCTTTCTCCCTTCAAACTCCCAACAAAGAACCATGGATTAAGCATTTACAGAAAATTAGGGAGTTAGACTAAGTAACTAACAAGGGGTCCAGTTCAGAAAACTCACATGAACACCTACCATGTACTTGGTGCAGGACGCTGGGCCCGGGTGAGATGGTGACCTGAGGACAAAGACCAGGCACTTCTGACAAGCAGGAAATGGGACTGACGCTCTTTAGGGACCATTGCAAACAATTCGTCCATTTTCAAATTTCAAATGAGTTACAATGCTTCTCCTTGTGGACTACTGACCCCACTGTGTGCCTTTCAGTCTGTGATTCTCTGAGTCATTACATGGCCACATCCTCTGACTTAGGTTGGACAAGATACTCTTGAGGTTGTTGTCTTTATGTGACTTTCTTGAGATTTGTAAGAAGAATTATTTGTTGAGACACTAGCTTTTAATGAAGATTTGCACTTCAAAATCTAAGTTCTATCCAAATGCAGACCAGAGCAGCGGGGAGCCCTTCCACAGGGATTACTCAGGTTCTTAGAAATGGAATGTGGCTGCCTCCATCCTCCTGCAATTTCTCACATCAGTGAGAAAACGTTGCTCTTGTGGCTAAATGTGCTCCCTGATGTTTACTTCTCTCAAGTAAGGACAAACAGGACTTTGCCTTTGTCTGGACTCAAAGGAATTCTGAGACTCCTTGCCACATCCTTCTCCTGCCAGGTTCCATTTTCTTAAGGTAGCGGAAGAAGAGGCTTCAGGTCCTGATACAAATCTCCAGTCTGCAGTTCAACTAAGCAGCAATGAGTGAAGATTATGAGATTCTGCACCACATCACACAGGGAGGACAGGCCATGGGAGCTGGACTGGGGCATCCACTCATGAGGGTGGGCACTTTCTCCATGGCTGGCCTCATGGTGCCCTGCTGTGTCGCTGTAGAAGATCTACAGCGTTTTGGCCCAATAGCATTTCCCAGCTGGAACCACTAATTGTTCACCCACACAATTCATTCAGAACAAGGAAGGCATTGCACTGTGACATTCGCATTGACCATTTACCAGCTGTGGGGTTTAGGGGCTCAGCTCTCTCTTCATCAGTCTCTCTCAAAAGTAATATGATGATTATAATAATTCCTGCCTTATTGATTTTTGTATGTATACAGGTAAGGTTTTTATTTTTGTTCTAAATTAAATTTAGTTTAAAGTGATTAAACTTTAGCTACTATAAAATGCACTTTAAAATGATAGGGTTGGCCGGGTGTGGTGGCTCAAGCCTATAATCCCAGCACTCTGGGAGGCCGAGGCGAGAGGATTGCCTGAGCCCACAGGTTCGAGACCAGTCTGGGTAACATGGTGAGACCTCACCTCTACAATACATAAAAAAATTAGCTGGGTGGGGTAGTGCATGCCTGTAGTTCCAGCTACTTGGAAGGCTGAGGCGCAAGGATTGCCTGAGTCCCGCAGGTTGAGACTGCAGTGACTGTGGGCGTGCCACTGTACTCCAGCCTGGGCGACAGAGTGAGACTCCAACTCAAAAAAAAAAAAAAATGATAGGGTCTCTTTCTGTGAATTTTGGAAACTATTTTTAAGTAGTGAATAGACTTAGATTCGGCGATTATTAGAAAAACAAATACAATGTGATTATTGGAAAGACAAAAACAAAAAAACAAAAAAAAAGATAGTCATCACACTTAAAGGTAAACAACCCTAGACTACTGCAAGAAGCACTGACTGGAGTCTCTAATTTTACCAGCTGGTGACAACTGGTGATAAGCAGTGAATATCTGTGCTTATTTAACATCATTTATGAAGTGTCTCAAATATACATGCATGGTGCAGGGATGACGAAGGCAGCCCATCTTGACCAACGGCAGCCTTGAGTCTGAATGACATGGATAAAATTACCCATCCTAATCCTGGAGGTTCTAGCTTAGGGCTGAGCGACCATGCTGTGGGCAGTTGGGAAAGGGTAACATTCCCGCAATGCTCACATTTTATGAGCATTGTATGTGTGTGTATACACATACACACACATACATACACACATACACACACATCATGGCTAAACAGTGGTTCATTCCTGTAATCCCAGGGCTTTGGGAGGCCAAGACAGAAGGATCACTTGCAGCCAGGAGTTCAAGACCAGCCTGGGGCAACCTAGCAAGACTCCATCTCTACAAAATACTTTTTAAAATTATCTTCCTGAACACCAGCATTCAGACTGTGAGCTCTGCTCCTTTTTGTGTGCGAATTTTTGACACAAGGATCATCAAATTCCACTAGGGCATCATTATGCTAGGGGCGTTTTGAAACTGGTCTCAGGAATTGGCAGTAGTGGGAAACTACCAGGGGAGAGGAATGGGATTGGCAGTTGAGGGAGACTGCCAGGGTAGCGAGGGGCACACTTCATCAACAAGGGTACCTGCATAATGAACATTTGAATACCTAACCCTGAATTGTACTCCACATCTTTAAAATAATTTTTAAAAAGAAACCGATTTCAAACAAAAACATAAAAATAAAACACCATAATTTTAGTTGAAGGGCTACTGTTATTACACAGGATGAATTATATTGGGGAGAGGGAAAATTAAGTTTATACCATGTAAGAATATTTATCTTCTGAGGTGATTATACCCCCCACACACAGAAATTGCTTTGACTGAGGAGCAAGCACATACTATCTGAGGATGGTGGCTATTGAACCTGAATAGAGGGACCAGTCAGAGAGGGGCTTGCTCAGAAACCCCTGCAGGCTTCAGCTGATGGGCGTGTGGCTGGCTGGGCCTGCTAGTGAGACCTGCACTGCCTGGCTCTTCACCCGAGCTGGCCGCTGAGCCATGATTTTCTCCACTGGGCAGAGGAGAAAGCAGCACTTGGCACCTAGGGGAGCCAGGCTGACCCACTGCAGCCCAAAGGCCAGGGTCTCCCAGAACTACAGCACCCCAGGAACTGCCACTGGCACCCAGAAGTGCCTGGACTTCTCTGGATGGAAGAAATCAGTGATTGCTTGTTTTTATTTATGTGTTTTTTCTTCTTGGAGTTAGTCGATCTCTTTTCTAAGTTTTATCCATCTAAGTGCTTTGTAAACTTTAATTTGTAATGTTTATATATCTTGCTTTTTAAAAGAAGTGAATAAATTATAATATCTTTAAAGAAAGAAATCCAGTTGTACCTTATTTTGAAGTTTGCTTTTCCGAGAGGATATTCTTGTGGTTGCTGAGGAAGAGGGTAGCATGCGCAGGGACCGGCTTCTGCAGGACTGAACAGGCAGGCCTTGGCAGCCCCTGGGCGTCTGTGTCCAGTGAGCTGGGCTCCCTGGATGTGAGGAGATTAGCTTCCTGGAGCAGGAATCCCAACATAAGGCATGGCTCTTTACGGAATCCCTTGTGAGAAGTCTGGGTCACTTGGGCCCTGGAATCATAAGGAAATATGAAGTGGTACTTCCATTAACTTCATAGAGGGGGAACTTTCACCTCTACCTACTCCTTCATGTGTGGCCCCTTACTATTATTCAAGTAATTTTTCTCTGTGAAGTTCTTAATTCTTCTGCCAAGTAACTTCTTGCACGGATTGATTACTCCACAGCTGCCACACGGGTCCTGGCTTGACATAACTTTATCCCTCACTCACCTGCTACTGTCTGCCTGACTGGGTCTCTGTGTCTGATTTGCTACACAGAAAACATGTACCCAGTTCTGCTTCTATGCCCACTTCCTTCTCTGCCAGCTGCAGGCAGAGAATAGGTGCTTCTCAGCACAAACATGGCCTCCTGAGCCAAGTCCCCTTTAAAGATGTGGGTGGAGTCAGGTTCTGAGAAAGGTCTTGGCAGAGAAACCAGGACCATGCAAAGGTTCTCATCTTGTGTTCTTTAAACCCATGTCGCTCCTCTCCCTCCTTGCACCTGAGTGTGGGACACCATTTTCTCTTAGGTGTCCAGTGAAGAATGCAGGCATCCAGTGGGGAGAGAGAAAGGACCAGGGTTGGACCTACACGGATTCTGGTGCCATCCCAATAGCGCCATGGCCTTTAGAGTTCACTTCAGTTTTTTCACAATCTCTTTCTTCATCTGAAATATTCTCATCTACCTTGTAGAGCTGTTGTGATAAATTGAAAGAGATTCACTTAAAGATACTTGTAACTTTTTGACGTAAACAAGTCTCAAGGCTCCAGTGAGGACAGGCACACAGGACGCTCACCTTCACACACCTTCCATCTGGGGACCTAGACAGGTGCAAGTGACAGCATCTGCAAGAAGAATTATTTTAGGGGAATTTCTATAAAATGATACAAAATGGAGCTTCAGGCTGGGGATGGGTGGGAGGGACGGTGTTTTGGATGGGGGCTAAAGAAGCTCCCTCTGAGGAGGTGATAACTGAGCAGAGACAGAACCTGGAGATGGGGGGAAGGGGCAGGAGGGAGGGACTTTCTAAGCCGGGAAGTGGTAAGATGCATATTCTGCAAGATCAGCGTGGGTCCAGTCCTCAAGTGTATGATGTACTGAAAGACCAGACCCCCCATGGAGGCCACATCACAAAGGGTCTTACAAACTGTGGCGCAGGCATTGGATTTTATTCTATGTACAATGAGGCGCATAGAAGGGCTCTGAATGGGCAAAGGACATTGTCAGATGATGGAAATTTCCAGATGTAACATTGGATTCACACAGAAGAACACACGTGCTACACGTGGGAGTTATCAAGTTCCATAAAAAATGAGCACCGTGACAGCCATTGCAAATAGAACTTTGTCACACCATGAAATACACTTAACTAATTACAGAAGAAATCAGGGAGCAGATTGCATTACCCAAAAATGACCTCAGGAATACCCCTCACCACACGTGCTCCCTCACAGTGGGCCTTGCCTACCAGGACATGAAGGACGCAGTCCTGGTCCTCCATCCCAGTCATCTCTGTGACTACCCCCTTGAATAGATGTTGCAGATGGAATGGAAATGTGACACATGTTGTGGTTCTGATACACTTGTTCTCAGAATCAGCCACTGTGCTGTGGACCAGCCCAAGAGGCTGTGAGGAGGTCCATGTGGACAGTTGTGCCAAAGCCCCAGCTCACATCCCTTGCAAATCTCTGCTGCTGGTCCACCCAATGAGCCTATCAAGGGAGTAGGTATGAAGAGTGGATTCTCCTGCTGCCTGAGTTGAAGTGTGTGGCACAAAGGCAAGCTGTCTCCATGGATCTCAGCCTGTGTGACAGATCTGTGAGCAACGGAACAAGGTTGTTGTCACATGATGCCAGTAAGTGAAACAGATGTTGGTGTCAAGAGAGGAGAATCATTGTGTGTGTCGTTAGTGCTGAAAATAGGAAGAGGAAGCTGGTGGCCCTTGAGCATCACTTCTTACAGGAAACGTTGCTGAGTTTTCCCCATTGGGGATAAAGGGCTGTAGTCATTTTCTTCGATTGTTTAGATAGCCTTTATTAGGTTGCAAAAGGTTCCCATCATTCCTACTTGGTTGATAGTTTTTGCTTGGTTGATTCATTATGTTTTTTAGTTCATGCATTGAGTTTTATCAAATGCTTTTCCTATAGTAGTTGAAATGTTCACAGCCAGAAACTTAGTTCTATTTTGGTTTTTATTCAATACACAGCTGGATTCATTTTCTTAATGACAGGCAGGAGCTTTCCATCAGCATTCCTAGCAGTTTCTGTGTTATTTATTCCTAGTGTTGCTCTTGGATTAAAGATTCTCATTATAAACTTAAAAGACAAACTGGGTTTTGAGTGTGTATGTGTTTATCTTTAAATTTTATTTACAAAGTTTTATTTTATCTTATGTATGTATGTGCTTTTAAAGTTTTTCTCCTTTCTCACCTTATTTTGGATTTATTGATTTTTTCTTTAGTTCTTTTCCCTCTCTATATATATTTGCTAGTTATATATTCCATTCATACTTCTTTAGTGTTTACTTAATAAAGTGTAAAATTAATTAATATCTGCTTTAACTCAGGCTGTTGTGACAAAACACCACAGACTGGGAGACTTAAACAATAGAAATTTATTCTCTCACGGTTATGTAGGCTGGACATTTGAGATTGAGGAGCGGGACCAGTCAATTTGTATTGTTATAAGTGGTGTATATGTATGTATGTGGGTGGGGGATGGGGAGGAAGAGAGAGAGAAGGGGGAGAGAGAAAGAGAGAGAGAGAATATGAGCAGGGGGAAGGGAGGGAGAGAGAAAGAGAAAGGGAGAGCGTGAGTGAGCTGTAGATGTGCTCTCTGGTGTCCCTTGTCTGAGGACACCAGCCCGATTGAATCAAGGCTCACCCTGTGACCTCGTCTCACCTTGATTACCTCCTTACAGGTCCAAATACAATCACTGGCGATTAGAGGTTCAACATATGAATTTTGAGAGGACACAATTCAACTCACAGCAATATCTGTGGTCTCCTGCCAAAAAATATTAGAGAATGAAGGCCTAACACTTTGCACATTCTTTTCCTTAATTATATACGATTGCTGTCCAGTATTTTAAGATATCTTTCTATTTTCTTCTTAAATGTACATTATTATTACTATATCATTAATATCACAGTCATTAATATTTTTTGGTAATGTTTGCTTAGATTTACCCACACAGTAATCAACTTCTTTCTCCTGTAACTTCTTGCTTCTGTTACCGTAATCTGGAATACAAAGGATAGGCTTTAGTTTATCCAGGGAGTCTGTGTGTAGTAAACTCTGTCAGTTTTTTTCATCTGAAATGTTTTAAATTTGTTCTTACTCATGAAATAGAGTTTTAAAGCGCACATCCGTCTAAGTTGACAATTATTTTCTATCAGCATTTTTAAGGTATTGTTCCAACCTTCTTTTAATTGGTATGGCCTCTTTTGGGGGTCTGCAGTCTACCTAATTGTCACTCTGTTAGATTGTTTCAGTGTTTTCTCTTTGTTTTAAATATCTTATCTTTATAATAGTTATTCTGTAGTTTTACTACAATATGTCCAGTTGTAGCTTTGTTTGTATTTATTCTGCTTGATACTGTGCTTTTAAAACCAATTTTAATATTTTTTACTCCTTTATTTTCAAATACTGCCTCTCTAAGTATCTTCTATTGGACTGGGACTGCATTAGATGCATGCTGAATCTTCTTCCTTTATCAAAAGAAGTTTAATAAACCCACATCCTTCGTCTTTCTCAAGGAAATGAATGAAAGGAAAGGCCTCCTCTCTGGACCACATGGACTGGTGCCACAGGCAGGACTCAGGTCACCTCGGTGCTGGCCCGGGTCTCTGGGGTCTTGCTGAGAACCTACCAGGTTAGATACCTACCTGATCTGCATATAAATGCCGAACAAACACTTGTTTCTAATTCTGTTTCTTGGTTCATATCAAAATTTGTTTAGTGCCCTCTTCATGCCTCACCACCCCCAACAGAGTGTGCATCTTTGCCTGGCCTGGTGGCTCCCTAGGAGAGAATGAGGCTGAGTGAGCATGTGCCTGGGGGCTGCGGCACCAGAAGGAGCCCTGGGGGCATCTTTCCTGAACCCTAATGAACAGACCACAGGAGTCTTTTTTAAAATGGAGATGTCTCAACAAAGAACCTGGAGCAAGGTAGAAACAAGATCCATTAGGTTATAGGTCCCCATAAACTTTCAAGAAATTATAATTACATAATAGACAATGGAGACTCAGAAGAGGAAGGGTAGAAGGATGAAAAGGTACAGCATACACAGGAGGAAGTAGTGGGTACATTTAAAGCCCAGACTTATTCACCTTATACAATGCAACCGTGTCACCCCAAATTGCTTGTGCCTCCTAAAGCTATTGAAATAAGAAAAATTTAAGCGGGAAACTGCCAGGGGAGGGTGGGGGCAGGATTGGCAGTAGTGGGAATCTGCGGGGAGGGAGGGCACCTTATCAACAAGGGTACCTGCACAATGAATATGTGTATACCTAACCCTGAATTGTACCCCACATCTTTAAAATAAAAAATTTAAGAAAAAGAAAAATTTTAAAAACTATAATTAACTTAAAGCACTAGAAATTCCTGCTAAATTTCTTTTAAAATGAAAGTTCACTTACGTTTTGATTTACATGATCACTGAATTTCTAGCCATCACTATTTCTTTCTTTTTTTTTTTTCTTGAGTTGGAGTCTAACTCTGTCGCCCAGGCTGGAGTGCAGTGGCAGGCTCACAGCCACCGCAGCCTCGACCTGCTGGGCTCTAGTGATCCTCCCGCCTCAGCCTTCCATGTTGCCAGAACTACAGGCACGCACCACTGCACCTGGCTGATTTTTGATTTATTGTGGAGACGAAGTCTTGCCAAGTTGCCCAGGCTGGCCTTGAACCCTCAGGCTCAGGCAGTCCACCCGTCTTAGCCTCCCAAAGTGCTGCGATTACAGGCTGAGCCACAACGCCTGGCCTGCCATCACTATTTCTTAGTGCAGTTATTGTGACAAAATCAACAAAACCAGCCTTTACCTTGTATTTATTTATTTTAAATTGGATCTTGGAAAAAATCCAAGTCATACTTTGGCTTTTTTGTTCCTTTAGCTTTGGTCATTAATCAACTCCCCATCCCTGTCACAAAGGTCTGAGCATCTCTGGCACATGGGAGGAGTCCTGAAACGATGAATCTGCTGCTGCCCTGGGAGGACGGTTCATGCAACAACCTCTGTTTCTTCCATTTACTGAATGGCGGGACACCATCTTTGTGTGCTAGGAGTTTCCCCCTTAACTCCTACTCAGCTTCTATTAAATTGTGATTTCGATCAAGTGAGCTCCACACTTCGGGTTGACCAGCACAAACCACGGACTGTCCTCCCAGGTGTGTCCTCTCTCTGCCGTCCACGCCGGTGGCCTCAAATCCACACAGATTGGATGCCAATCTTCCTTCTAGTTTTCTTTCATATTGGAAAATCTGAGTGACTTGGAAATATTGGCATCTATAGAATGTGAAATCCACTTGGAAATGGAAACTTAAAAATTAACCTTGAAAGTAAAAGCATTTGTTGTGCTGTGACTTGTTTATCAAATGTGTGGAACTCAATGTTCTAGCTGAGATCATTTTCAGCTCGTCTACAATGGGTGACCTTTTCTTTTCTTTCTTCTCCTTCCTTTGCTCTTCCCTCCCTTCCTTCCTCCCCCTCCTTCCCTTTCTCCCTCCCTCCCTCTCTCCTTCCCCCTTCCTTCCTCCCCTCCCTCCCTCCTTCCTCCCTCCCTCCCTTTTTCTCCTTCCCTCTCTCCTCTCCTCTCTTTCCCTCTCTCTTCCCCTTCTCTCTCACCCTTCCTTCCTTCCCCTCTCCCTCCCTTCCTCCTCCCTCCCTTTCTCCCTCTCTCCCTTCCTCTCCTCCTCCCTCCTTCCTCCTCCCTTCCTTCTTCCCCTCCTCCCTCCTTTCTCACTCCCTCGCTTTTTCTCCTTCCTTCCTGCCTCCCTCCTTCCCTTCCTCCCTCCCTCTCTCCCTCTCTCCTCCCCTCCCCCTTTCTCTCCGACCCTGCCTTCCTCCCCCTCTCTCCCATCCTCCCTCCTTCTCTCCCTCCTTTCCTTCCTCCTTTCCTCTCTCCCTCCCTCCATCTCTCCCTCCCTTCCTTCTCTTTCTTTCTCCCGTTGAGCAGGTCAAACTGTGGCCTCTTGAAGTCAAGCCTATGTTTGCAGCTAACCTACCTCTGTCATGCCATCACATCTTTCTTCT
>CAUYQG010213004.1:0-23517 GCA_963574415.1 Tarsius wallacei | reverse complement strand
ACATGGGAGTTGGGGCACTGACCCTTTGCCCAGTTCCAAAAAAATTGCATAAAAACGTTGACGTCCCAAAAACTTAACCACGGATAGCCTACAGTTGACCAAAAGCCTTGACAATAACATAAACAGTTAATTAACACATATTTTGTATGTTATATGTATTCTATGCTGTATGGTTACAATAAAGAAAGATAGAGATGGCTGGGCTCGTTGGCTCAGCCTATAATCCCAGCACTTTGCAAGGCCAAGGTGAATGGATTGCCTGAGTCCACGGGTTTGAGACCAGCCCAGGCAACTTGGCGTAGACCTTGTGTCTACAAAGGTTTTTAAAAAAGTAGCGAGGTGCAGTAGCCCGCGCCTGTAGTTCTGGCTACTTGGAAGGCTGAGACAGAAGAATCACCAGAGCCCAGCAGGTTCACGCTGGGTTGGCCATGAGTGTGCCACTACACTCCAGCCTGGGCTACAGAGTAAGACTCCAACTCAAAAAGAAAAGAAAAGAAAAAGAAAACTAGAGAAAAGAAACTGTTATAAAGAAAATCATGAAGAAGAGAAAATATGTTTGCTACTTAATAAGCACAAGTGGAGCAACATAAAGGTCTTCATCCTCACATCATCACATTGAGTGCGCTGAAGAGAAGGAGAGAGAATGGAGGTTGATCTCGCTGTCTCAGGCGCGGCAGGGAAAGATGAGGTAGAGGCGGCGAAAGGGGAAGCAGGAGAGGCAGACACATATGTTATTTTTTTTTTTTTTTTGAGTTGGAGTCTCACACTGTCGCCCAGACTGGAGTGCGGTGGCCGCTCCCGGCCACCGCAGCCTCGACCTGCTGGTCTCTGGCGATCCTTCCGCTTCAGCCTTTCGAGTAGCCGGAATTACAGGTGCGCGCTACCACACCCGGCTAATTTTTTGATTTATTGTAGAGATGAGGTCTCGCCAAGTTGCCCAGGCGGGTCTCAAACCCGCGGGCTCAGGCAATCCACTCACCTCAGCCTCCCAAAGGCGCGGGATTACAGGCTGAGCCACCAAGCCTGGCACATTTGTTATTTTTATTGAAAAAAATCCACATATAAGTGAACCTACACAGCTCTCCATGTTGTTCAAGGGGCAACTGGAATTTCATACATGCTCACGGTAATTAGCTAATAGACGTGTGTCCTAATTTAGAAAGACCCTGGGATTTGGGAGTTGTGTCATCCTAGGATCAAGTACTGATGTTTACAATCTCTGTGAGTTTAAGCCAATTATTTTACTTTTCTTCACTTTAGTTTCCAAAAAAAAAAATTTCTCAAAAAGGGGCTAGTAGCAATGACCTACAAAAATTCTTTAAGAACTAATCATAAGATGTAAAAATAAATCTGGCAAGATATTTTGCATGGAGATGATGCCCAATGGTATGTACACATTTCCAGTACCTTTGTGTGCCTGTTTGTTTTATATATGTATATGCACAAAGCTATGAGAAATCAGGGATTCCTTTCAAAGATGTGGAAAAAAGAACCTTTTGAAGTCTATATGAAAAGAGATTAGGAATTAATGTCCTGCTTTTATCCAAGGTTATGAGTGCCTACCATGTTCAAAGGGCATCAGTAGGATTAATATTCAAAATTTTCTTTGAAGTTCTAATACAAGACCTGGAAGTAAAACCCATAGCTATTTCTATAGGGGAATAAGTTTTCAATATCAAGTAACAGGCCCAGTGGGAAAATGAGGCCATTTCTGGATTACTGTGTTTTTTTGTCTTCACATAGATATTTTCCTGGTTCTGTGAAGAAGGTTTGGAAGGGTTCAGCTGACTGGCAAGATGTGATCGTGTTTCCTGGTCTGTTGCTTGGAGTTGAGCTGTACAAGTCCTTTGGGACAGATGTGGAGGTTTTTGAGATTTCTGAAGCTGGGATTGTACTCCTTTTCATTCCTATTTGGACAGGCTTTGGCTGCATCTCTCAGGAAATTACAATTCCTTTTTTTTTTGGACTGTCCAGAAGGAGTCTTTTAAAATTCTGGTGGGGCCCAAGAACAATGACTCCCTGCACAGGGCAAAGAGGCCGCATCTCACCCAGGGGCCAGGAAACTGCCCCTGCAAACCTTTGCCCATGTTTATTTTTATGGGTTATCTTCTCCTCCAGATCTGAGGACCAACATAGAAACTGTCCTCACAGACTTCGGTGAAGTCAGTTAAATAACCACCAACCCTCATTGTCACAGGAATCTCAAACAGAATCAAGCATTTCTATAAATATTAAGACAATTGGACACCCTTTTCATGTCATTTTTTTTTTAGGAGTTCTCTCACATTTGTACATTTTTTAGCTGTTTGTCATGTTATGCCTTTTAGAATCATAGACCATACCAGAGATTAGACACTAACATAAAACAGGCTTTTTTTTAAGTAACTTTTTTTTTGAAATGTGCAAAAATAATTTTAATGTGAGAATTTATTTTCTATATCTGTGCAATGCACAACTAGATAAAAGAATTTCAGATAGAGAAATTCTACAGTAATTGAACCCATCATCTTTCTAAAGCCTTCTTTTCTTTAAACATTTTCATTGTTTAAACTCTTTTTTCCTATCACCATGGTACCTGGGAGAGTTCGGATGTTTCATAGGCAAGTAGTTACCATGCAACTGCACAGATCAGAACATGCTAGTTGTGCCTTGTTATGCGATGTGTTGACTTTTGATTGATTTTAAGCACACTTGTAATGAGCATGCTGGGCTGGGAGATAGCACATGGCCTTAACGATTTTATCTTCAGAAAGCAAGCAAACATTTAAAAATGATAGAGCTTTATGATAGTTAAAGTCAAGGTGAAATCAGGGTGTTTAAATGACAGCAATGATTTCTTCTTCTTTATTATTTTTAGGTATGCCTTTATTATACTTTATTGTGTTGATATGAAAAAATAAAAAGAAACCATCAGTATTTGCTATCCAAGTTTGGATCAAATTAAACATGACATAAGCCTTTGCTCAAAAGGTATGACTACTTCAGTGCTTTTGAACTCAAATCATCCTTTCTGGCAACATTTAAAATGAAAAAGTCAATTAAAATATAATAAGGAAATATGTAGTTCAAGGAGCTGGAAAATGAGAGAAAATGTATCAGGGCATGAAAGAAAGATGAAGAGAAGTATTAGCTATTTAGGCATGAGCTACATTAAATATACAATATTCAGTACATATTCTCTTACTAACTTAGAGAAATATATGAGTAAATGAAATGGGTCATTTAGATTTATTTGATTTTTTTATAAGGAAAAACATCATATAGGTGCCATTATATGTTTGTTTCTTTATTTGTTCTACTATATTTTGCTGGCTTCTGTTCCCAGTTAAACAGTGGAAATCCCAGTTAAACAGTGGAAATCTATCTTAAACTGCTCTATTTTTCTTAACTAAAAAGCTTGATACTGGAAGTAGCAAAATTAAGTCTACTTTAAGATATTCTGTAAGTTTAAACAACTTGTGAAGAGTCTAGTCTGTCCACAGAGACACCACTCTTTTATCCTGAGCAATTATCTCTACTTTTGCAGAAACTTAAAAGCATTGGTGAATTATGCAAAAACATGTGGCTTGAAATCATATACTGATAGTTGTTGCAGCTGAGTGGGACTGCCGAGATGATATATTCTGTTGGTATTCTTTTATACCATCACAATCAATTTATTTACAGACATAAACATAATTGTCTGTAGTTGGTAACTCAATTGACTCGGTCTCCATAGTTTCAAACTCATATTAATGGCATTTTTACACTTGTCACTACTTTACTTTAGTTTGGCTCAGAACTGTCAATCTAGTCCCTTTGGATAGACACATCCTGAGTCTAATGATGAAAATGATGGTTACCATTTATTGAGCACCTACTCCATTCAGGCCATTTACTAAGTAAAGACTTTGCATAGGCGACCTCATTTCCTCTTTATAACCATGTTGTGAGGAAATTTTGAATTACAGACGTTAAATGATTAACTGAATATATGCCCACAGCTCATTCATGGCAGAGGAAGTGTTTGGACATACAAGTCTGTCTGACTGCGCGTTTCAGAGTGAAAAGAAAATGATGGAATGGGAGCTGAGACTATATTTCATCCACCCCGGAATTGAACAGGTTTCTTAAAACGTAAAGGCATTATATTGGAATTCTAAACTTCCTTAAGTTTTCAAGTGATTTGGGGCTGCAATGCAAGAGTGATACTAGGTTCTGGAAGTAGATTCATGAAATTAAGTCTTTTCTGTTATCCTTGTCTACAATTGCTATCCACTGTATTCATCGTCGGACTTGGCTTCTGATGGTGATGTTCTGATGCTCTGAGATGTTCTTCGGAAGTTTGCCAGATAATAGAGCTACTTATCAGTTGAACTTAATGAGTCACACTCTATCCCTTGAACTCATGAGATTTTCAGGCTGAAGGAGACCTAAGCCATTATACAAATCCTCTTCTTCTCTGTTATGGTTTTAGTACTCATGCTTAGATAAATGGAGTAACCACATATCTAGTTAGTGACAGAACTAAGGTAATGATTCAGTTGCCAGGAATCCAAGGGCTTAACTCTTTCTACTATTCAGACGTTCTCTCTTTAAAAAGCTGTGCTGTATACCTAACCCTGAATTGTACCCTACATCTTTAAAATAAAAATTAAAAATTAAGTAAAAATAAAAGTATGCAGATTTCAAAGAAAAAAAGCTGTGTTGAGTGATTGGTTTAATCACAGACAGCACATTTTAAACAGCTATGCATTAGGATGAAATAAGAGAAATGGGTGTTTTTGTTTGTTTCATAAATTAAGATGACAAATACTGAAATTAGCTTTTGGTCCTATGAAACAGTCTTGATTCAAGAGGTTAAAAGTATTGTCCATGGTCAAAGATGACTATGTCTTGGCTGCTTTCTCTCTAGCTCATTCTCAAGAATAGCATTAGAAGGCTGATGGAGTGGGTGACTACCAAAGATACCTGTTATTGTTGCAAATTCTTTTTTTTTTTTTTTTTTGAGTTGGAGACTCACTCTGTCGCCCAGACTGGAGTGCAGTGGCCGCTCCCGGCCACCGCAGCCTCAACCTGCTGGGCTCCGCGATCCTTCCGCCTCAGTCTTCAAATTCTTAAAGTAACCATGGAAGGTGAGTGTTGTTGTTCCCTTCTATCAGGAGAAAACTATAGCTCAGTGAAGTTAAATAACTTTAACAATATTATAGAGCTACTCACTAGAACGTTCAGGACTTGAAAATTGGTTCCTCTAGCTGTAAAGCTTACAAATTTCCCTCCATACCACATTAGACTGACTAAAGAAGTAATAAGTTAGTGTAACAGTGCCACGTACAACTAAACAAACTTCAGTTGCACCTTAGCCATTCAGTTCCTCCTTCCTTCCCTCATTTCCTTCCTCCTTTCTCTCTCCCTCTCTCCTTTTCTTCCTTCCTTCCTTTTATTAGCTGATTAACAAATTATATGTGTATTTTACAGTTGAAGAAACCAGGTCACAGGAAGACTAAACAATTTCCTCAAGATAATACAGCTAGTAAGTGTTAGATATGAGATTTAAATTCAAGATCTAAATAAAAAGGGTGTATTTCTGGAGACCATTTGAAATGGAAAGTTGAAATGATGTTTTGTCACAGGCAGTGGAAATTAAAGTTGTGGATGGGACAGTACAATAATGGGCAAATGATACTTTCAGCATATCATCTCTAAGTAACTGGGGTGATTAGAAAAATGAGACTAGAGACAAAGAGACGAGGCAAGTGCAGTTTAGCTCACTGTTGGGGGTAGCAGCAGATATTTGAAGAAGGAGAAGGCACAGAGAGATTGCGCAAAGGAATGGTTGACCTCACTGATGACTCATTTGGGTGGTAGAAGTTAGGAGGCAGCAATGGCCTCTTTACTGTAAGTAACGGAAGACGTCAATCTATTGGTCAAAATTGAAAAGTCAGAAGAGTCTGAGAGTTTGTTATGAAGTTTCAGATGGATGATGACTGTGGATGTCCGTGGGTTGGGAAATGCAGAGCTAATTGTTGTAATTGCATTAAAGACTTGAATTTATGTTTTATAAGATTAAAGTAGTAACATTTAATCATTTATCTAAAAGAAGCTAACTGAGACTAGAAGTATAAAGACTTTCCACGTTTAGAGGCTGGGTCAGAAAAAGGAAGACTCTGACAGAGCATCAGGGAAACTGACAGAGCAGAGAATTTAGGGAAAGGCATACCATTCCTTGCAGAGAAGTCAAGGTAAAGGAAAATTAAAAGAGGCTATTAGATTTTGTAGGCCAGATTATAAGGAGTTAGAGAGTAAGAAGTCAAGACAATATAATGTACATGAAAGAAAAGAAAAAGATGGAGTGAAAACTCGATGGACTTTCACTGCTGGGAAAGTTCTTGGAATAATGAAGACCTGATCATCTTTCTCATCAGAGACGTCGCAGTTGGAGGTCAAGTCTCTGCATTACACATCATGCTATGTAGAGTGTCTTATCCATTCAAAGTGCTTGATAGATATTTGTTGAATGATTCATTTAGCAAGCCAGAAATACATTACCCTCATTTATCTTTTAAAAACTCATAACTATAAATAAATACATGGAAGCCATGTCCTGTAGTAGCAGGAGGGTGGGAGGAGGGTTATATGAGGGGTACAAGCTTAACTTTGGAAAAGAGCATTCAGCCGAAAGCCAGGTGGGGACTGAGGCACAGAAAGACATGAGGATGCAGGGATGGGAGCAAACGTGCTGAAGGTAGTGTGGAATGAGCCTGAAGGGAGGTACAACATAAGGGAGACCAAGTGACAGAGTGTGGTACTACTCAGGCAGTAAACTGGTGTCCAGAGCCTTCGGGGCCAGGTTGAACTCACTGTGGACTCGTAGACTATTGTTGAGCCATTTTGTCAGCATTGCTTACAAGCCTCTATGAACTTTAAATGACACAGCACAATCCTAATCAAGAAGCTCTGGTGCACAGCCAGACTTCCAGGACTCAAATTATGCCCAACATCCTCAATTCCCTAGGGAGAGTGCAGCCTCTGGATAATGGAAGACAGCAGGCTGCCCTGGCAGCTGGTGGATGGCAAACTGCTGTGGCTTAATGACCCGGGAGCAAGGCCCTAGGGACCTTCCCAGCCCAACAGAACAAATGAGCACAAACCTAGAGTCAGAACACTTGGGTTCGGACCCCAGCTCTGCTTCTTGCAAACTCGACAAGCTTGAACAAATTCTTGGCACTCCTTGAGTTTTGTCATTTATAAAATGAGACTAATGACAAGACTTGCCCCCTAGAGATGTGAGGATGAAACACGATGCGTCAGAGAATACTTTGTGAACTGTAAATGCTATGCAAATATTAGCTCTTTAATAATCAGTATTGTTATTGGTAAAGCCGCAGAGATGTTGATGGCCAAGAAATAATCCTAGCAGAGGGACTGCCCAGGACCTGGTTGGTTTACATTACCCAGAAATGGGAGATTTTTCCTTGAGGTCACCATGCATGTTGTGAATACCTGGCTGTACAAATAGCTACTTCTGGAGATCAAGTTTGTTCATTGCAAAACAAACAATGCTTCTTGAGCTACGTGAAGGAAATACCCTTTTCACAATAAGTGCTTACTTTTTAACCATGTCTAAACCTGTGAATAAAGTTTGTCATTAAATACTTATTTATAATAAAGAACCGTGAAGTATCTGCTTAGGTAAATCATGACTATAAATGTATTTGCATATATATTTACATATATACAGTCATATACATACATACAGCCTGAAAATGCATATATAAATGTTCATGTATGTTACACATACATACATATATAACTACCAGAATTTCTTTGCTCTCTCCTACCAAAGCAGTCTATTCAAATTCAGTTTCTCAAAGTAACCATTTTTCTAAAACAACCTTATAATAGTCCCTTTGCTCCAACTTGGAGTGGTCATTGCAGAATTATTCCTGGTACACTGTTGGCTCTCCTCCCTCCCCAGCTTCTCAATTGGAAGGCGAGATGGCACTTCCGATTTCATTAAAGCACCCCAGAGCTCAAAGAACAAATTGGAGAAATCAGGATTGATTACATTCCGTGCTTTCTTTGTCTTCTTCAGAGTTTGTTCGAAGCCAAGTTAGAGTTTTCAGAGGGAGAGGAGCTTAATGGAGCTCTAAGCTCAACAAGGAGAATTATGATTTGGCAAAGTTCCAATTATGATGAAGAGTGAAATGGAAAGAGTGAGCATAATTCTGCATTAGTAACTGCACCTTCACGTCAGTGACTTAATGCTCTGTTCACTGAATGGATCTGGCAACGTATTAGGAAACAAGTTACTAGAATGTCACCAATGAACGGTGTATTCTTTGTTGCATGTTAATTCTGTGGGGGGAGCTCTTCATTCCTGTTTAAAGCAAGCTAAGCCATTTGGAACATGTATTGCAGATAAATTTGCCATAACCCTAGAATAATGATCACCTCTGTTCTAAGGTTTTTTGTTTGTTTGTTTTTTGAGGGTGGGGGCTTTTGGAGATAATTTCTTGTCAACTGATAGGAGGTGTGAAAAGTGCAAATAAAGCGTATGTCAAATGCCACTTTCTCTCCTAGTCTTTCAGATATTCCCAATTAAATTGGGTCTCTCTTTTGTATTGGAAATGATTTTGTTGATACCTCTATTCATGGCATTTATGACCTTCTGCCTTAAATTATTCATTGAGCCATCATCCTTGTCTTCCTCTCTCCTAAGTAATATGCAGGCAAGGACTTGAACTGATTTATTACTGAATTCCCTGAAGGTACTTACTACAAGCTACTACAGAGAACAATATCTACGGAGCTATCTGCAGAGAACAGTAGATGGAGGCTCCTTGTGTCTACAGGGAAGAGGAGAGTTGAGGTTCTGGGCATCGATTATTAAGGGGGAAAAAAAAAGACGTGTCATAATGCTTTCTAGAATAATGGAATTGACTGATAACTGATAACCTCAAAACCAGCATAAAAGAATGGTCGTGCCTCATTGCTGAGTGAAACTTTCTGTTGAGAACAAGATAAGGTCAGATGAATACTTCTGATGAAAGATGAAGGGATTCCCTCTTCATTATTTTATTTTTTGCCACATCTTTTCAGGTAATTAAGACCTAGGTTTAAAATGGAGAAAAAATCAGAGATTTAAAATTGTACATATTTCTAGGTAAGAAAAGGTAACTTTTTCTTGTGTCTTGATGGCGTCCTATTGACTGTGTTAAAATGCACTGCTTTCAAAGAAGCCCACGTCTGTTGCTTTCTTCAGTATTCTTTTGATGAATTGAAGAACTTCAAGAAGCCATTCTACCTAAATCAATCTCAACTTGTCTTACCAGTTTTTAAAAACATTTTTGTGGAGTGTTGTTACTTTTTTGGGGATGGGATGGGCTGGAAAATTGTCATATATTTTAAAGTTGGAAAGCAGCTTAAATGTAATCAACTCCATCTCCTTTCATACTGATGTGTGGCATGATGCCCAGGAATGTTAAATGATGCATCTGCATTAATGGAACATTCAGAAGTAAAATCATGATCTCTTAACTCTTACACAGATCTTCTTTTATTTATACGCATTTATTGTGTTTTTCACGTGTGTTTATGTTGTCTGATAATTTCTAATGTGCTCATTTAATTTACCAGACTAGATTGTACATTTTCCAAGGACTCAAATCATACCTTTGCCTTACTTTCACCTCTTACCACCTACCCCAAGTCTTTGAACATTATAACTCACAGTAATATTATTCACTTTAGGATTAATGATTACTGTGGACTGTATTTGTTTTTGTAAATTGCAGTGGGTGAAGAAATTGAGAGAGAGTTGGAAAACGCCACCAAAAAGGAAAAAGAAATTAGAAGCAAGATAAATCAACCTAGGACTGTTTTTAAAACTGAGAAGATTTTTGTTGTTGTTGTTCTTATTGTTTCTGAAATTGGACTAATGGTAGAGGGAATAAAAGAACGCAGATAGACTAAATTGTTCTAAATAGCTGCAGTTCAGAGCAGTGCTGAAGAAATACCTTCAAAGAGGGCTTAGAAAATGGAGAAGAAATTAGTCTTTCCAGCTGTGTGTGTTTGCAGAGGAGTGGCGTGGGGGAGGGAGGTTAGCAAGGAAAATGAGAAGGCAGTGTGCTCTCCCAGCCTAGTCTGGCTGTCACTACTCTTAGCTTCGATATGATTCTTTGACACTGAGCGTTCGAAATCACCACAGGTCACAGAGAAGACACCACTAAGAATTCATAGCCCTTTTGGGGCCTAACTGCAGTGAACCTGATAAATAATTCAGGAAGTCAGGAGTTCCTGGATATGGAAGACTTTAACAGAGCATTTTCATCCCTCCCTTTAATATCATCCCAGGTCTTTTTAGCTCATGCCGTTATCCCCTGACACCCCCCACTTTCTATTGTCAAGAAAGACCACCTAGGGAGCCCAGGGTTTTGTTTTCTCTCAGCTACGTTTTGCTTTCAGTAACTCACAAATGGAGAGTTGAAGATTGGGGCATAACTTACATCATAATGGTTACTCTCTCCATCCGAAGGCTTTCTTCACTTTTGCCTGAGTTTTTGCCTCAGTAAGTCACAGATGTTCCTGGTTTCAGGACTGATAGAACAATGATATGCATTTGAAAATTTACATAGCGCACAACTTATCCAATATCAGACATAATTGGGACAGTTACTCAGTTACAGTAAGAAATCCTAAAAATATTTTAGAATAACTTATACACCAGATACATTAAATAGTATATTATTTGGCCAATGTTTTGATATAGAACCTAGGTTTCCCTCTGCATGCTTCCCTTCCATACCACTGATTGAATTAGTATTGTTTTCTCCCCCAAATACATCACTTCTGATTTCCAGATTGCTTTCTTATACTGAGATGAAAGATATTTTAAGATATCCCTCCCCACGCCCAGTTTGCCAGCAGCTTTAGTTGACTTGTATCCATGAATTTTTGTAAACCATTCAGTGAAGTTTTCATACAACGTGTAGCTCGTTTTCTTTGTACCACTATTTTATTGCTTTACAAAATCTTTACATTCTATAATTCTAGTGAAATAGTGTAAGTGGTATCATACATATCAGGTCTCTTGGTAGGCATAGAAATCAACAGTGGAGTGCAGTATGTGAAGGTTCTGGAACAATATCTTAACAACCGCTAACACTCAGGGTGTCATGGGTTAGTGTATTTCGCTGAAGGTATGAGAGTGTAGTGTCTTCTAAGATTAATAGTAGGAAACTTTCTGCTACATATATTCCAGCTACCAGTAATCTTGGGAAAAGCGACCAAAACACTGAATGCCTCAGTTTCTACATCTCTCAAAAATGGCAATATGATAATACTTGCCTTACAGGGTGGCCATGGGAATTAAATGAGTTGACAGGCCTTTAGCACATAATATAGGGCATTTCACAATTTCTCATAGTACCCAGCTATTATTATACAACATTATTTGATAACATGTTAACACTTTGTATTCTTACTTTCAGGTTGGTAGTCTATGGCAATGCTTCTCAAATGTTTTTCATCAACACCCCCCCCCCCACCAAGAAGGTTGCTTAAATATTTTTCTTTTCCTAAAGATCACGTTCTCTTATGGCATTTTAATATTATACTGTAACCATTTAAAGGAACACACACCATCATCATGTCTAAAGTTTTTTTCTCCTTTCCTCAAGAACCGATTTGTATACCCTTGGGGACAACATTCCACTCGCTGAGAATGCATGACCTATTGCGTTTCAGATGATTGTGTTCCCCTCCAGCCCAAGGCATCAAGGCACCATGGAACAGTGGGGTGGACTCTTTATAATATGGAATTGAGCCAGTTTTGATCTGGGCGCCATGTTTCGTTCTCTTGTGGCATCTTCCCTCCAAAGATAGACTCATGGACTTGGGAGCTATCAATGCAGAGGTTATGGTAAAGGATTGATGTCCATCGACGGTTTTTAGAGCCTGAGAAAGCAATTAGAGTTAGGCGATATTACTTTCCTTAATAACCACTTAGCAGCAGTTTTCGTTTTTTGTTAATGGCTTGTCATTGAAGACTTGAAGTAATTATTCATTGGCCAGAAGAGTCAGGGGTGAGTGGATTCTTGGAACTGCTAGGGTTGGGATCGTAGCACAAGGGAAAAGAAAGTTTTCAGCTCCAGGAAGGAAAAATACTCTTAAGGAGGTCGGGAAGCTGGAATTAGACTCAAAGTGGATATCTAAAAGGAAGACATGCCCTCAGTTTACAAACAAATTTGCTTTGCAATCCAAAGTTGGGTGTAGGTGGGCTGTTTCTTAATTACCTAGTGTTATAATTAGTTGTGGCATGCATTTCTTTATGCATGAAGTACTCTTCAATGTAGTATGAAATCAAGTTTCTCTATGTTAAGTTCGCTCAGATTTCTATAACAAAATACCTCAGACTGGATGACTTGAACAGCAGAAAAATTTTCTCACAATTCTGGAACCTGGAAGTCCAAGATCAAGGTGTCAGAAAGGTTGGTTTCTTCTGAGGCTTTTCTCATTGAATTGTTGACAACTGTTTTCTTTTCCCTTGAGTCTACATGGGCTTCCCTCTATGTGTGTCTATGTCTTCTTATACAGACACCAGCTATATTGGACTCGGCCCTACCCTAATGACCTCGTTTTAAAGTAATTACCTCTTAAGGCTCTGTCTCCAAATATCACATTCTGAGGTACTGGGGATTAGAATTTCAACATATGAGTCTTAGGGGATGCAATGTAGTCCATAACAGTCCACTACCCGCCATGCAGTTGTTACTGATAGATGATTACTGAATGAGTGAATGAACAGGTGATGAATGACTTTTCATTTAGTTATGGTAAGTCTATGTTGTTAGCATTTCTAGCAGTATTTGTAAGTTAAATAATAATAATGTTTCCTTAAGTGTTTGTGTGTCTTCCTTCTTGACAATGTGTTTAAAAGATAACATTCTTCAGTTATGCCTCTGTCTATTCAGTAACATGGCACACCTGCTATCTCCTTAGAGGCAGGTGTTCTCATCAAGTGAAGAGCCACCATCTTCAGCAAGCCTGCCTGGACATTTGCAGGGCCCTGAGCAAGAATCTAATTTTAGATTCTTTAGATCTAATTTTTCCAAAGTTTTTTTTATGAACAAATTGTTTTAAAGAGCATGTGCAGTTCTTCCGTTGTGACCAATCTGCTTTTTAGAATGCTCTAGAATGCCAGGCAGGTTTGCTGTTAGCATTCTCAAACTCCATCGAATTCTGAACCCAAAGTGGTAGCACAGGGAGAACTGGCCTCAAGTCTCTTCCCTTTCCACTGAGCCCCAAGGATCTGAACCCCAAGTGTCTTTGCACACACACCCCAGCACTCCATCTCCAAGCTAAACAAGCTTAAGAGATGGCATAACTGTAGGAGAACAGATCTAGCACAGAGGCCCACCAAGGCCCTGAGAGAAGGCTTGGGTCAGGTAAGTCTGGGACCTGGGTACCCAGACATAGACTAGAAGGGACAGTGCTGGCTTTGGGTGGTCCCATCCCCTTGAAACTGTGCATTGCTTTCCAATAGGTGTGGGTTGTAGGTCTAAGGATGGTACTGTGGTCAGTTCCAGCTTTTAAAGGAATTTTCAGTAATTTTTTGTTTTTTTGTTTTTGTTTTAGAGATAGAATCTCCCTCTGTTACCTGGGCTGGAGTACAGTGGCATAGTCATAGCTCAAACTCCTGGGCCCAAGCAATCCTCCCAAGTAGCTAGGACTACAGGCATGCACAACTATGCCCAGCTTTTTTTTTTTTTGTAATTATGGGGTCTCACTATGTTGTCCAGGCTGTTCTTAAACTCCCTGCCTCAAGTGGTCCTCCTGACTCGGCCTCCTAGTGATCTCATTAGTTTTGAGATTGATCATGTACTCTGAATTCTCTGCTGAATCATCGGGAGAACTGGGAGACAGAACGTTCTCAGAAAACACCAGGGTTAGAGTTTAGCTACATGCAAAAGTAGTGAATAGAGGTGGCTGTTTCATGGGGAATTTGCTTCATTAAGCCCTGACCCTAAATATCTGCAGTTTCTGCACCTGTGAGTTCCTCCAAAAGACCAAGTAATCCCTTGTGAGGAGACTTGGATCTAGAAACACATGAGAAGATTTCGGGAAGAAGCAGGGCTTGAGTGGACTCTTACACCCCTTGAATGGGCCCATCTTGAGTTCAGATGAGACAGCGTCCCCCTGTGTTCAGGTGAGACAGTGCAACCTCTCAAGAATGATAAAATCCCTACAACCTTCCAGAAGAGTGTCAAACTATGCATCGCACTAGATAACTTTATTTGTTTGTTGTTCTTATCACTAGGGTCACTAAAAGCCCCTTTTTCAGATCATCTATGGTTGTTTGCCAGGCTGTGCACAAAGCGTAAGAAGAAAGGGAAAAAAGCCACTGGTTTTCTTCACCACATAGAATAATTTATAGGTAGGAACCAATTTACTTGCTAGGAAACAGTGGGTGGCCTGTGCCATACCCAGTGGAAGGGACATTATACTGAGCAGGGTGGCAGGCTTCAGTGTTCATGATAGAAGGCGAGAGACCCTTCTAATTAATTACGTGGCTGTCTGTACCCAGCATGGGAACCTCGGTTTCCCATCAAAACCCTTGTTTAGTCAAAGCTGTATTTCTTTTATTTATTTATTATTTATACCTCATCTCTTTCCAAAGAGAATTTGAGACAGCTGGAAAAAAAAATGTGTGGGGGTGTTTGGGAGATTCTGAAATGGGACATTTGAAGAGAGAATTCTGACAGAAGTTCAGAGGTCACTTTTCCTTTCCAAGCTCTTGTTCTCGATAAAATGTCCTGTTCTACCTCATCATTTCTACACAAGAACTTCTTTCAGCCCTTTTCTGTACAGATTCAGGTCATGTCTTTTGATCTTCACCTTCTCTTACCATATCTATCCTGCAGGATTTTCATTGCCCTGAAAGCAAAACCCAACTGGCTTACCAAGCCACAAGGTTTTGCCTGTCCAAGTCCCTTAGACAGGCACCCTCTCTTCTTTTTCTGCACCCTCTCCTCTCCCCTTTGCTCATAACATGTCTCAGACACATTGGTCTTTCAGTTCCTGAGAGAGGCCAGAATCCCCCCTCCTTGTACTTTTGTGCCTGCTCTTACTTTAGGTCTGGACTGCTTTGACCTCTCTTCTTCCAAGCACGATCCTTCTGCACCCTGTGTCCCCCATCCTTAACAACTCCTCATTCTCTGGGAATTCCATTCTCCAAGACGCCATCCATAACTGCCATACTTAAACCTACCCCCTCCGTTATCCTCCCTGACGCTTCTTAATTTTTTTCCATGACATTATTCACACTTTTTTCATTTTGAATCTCGTTTGTCATTTTATTTTACATTATTTTCCATCTTGCTTTCTAAACATATCACCTTCCTCACAGTAGGGACTTTATCTGTCTTTTTCACCTTTACATCACACAGGCCTCAGGTTGTCTTAGACACATAGTAGCCACTCAACAATTATCTGATGAAGGAATGGATGAGAAATACTAGCTTGGCTTCAAATGTCTACCCAAAATATGTACGTTTCTAGAGAAGGTAGCATTCTAATTCAAAGGATTGATTTATATTGATAAAGTTTTAGCATGGAAGAACTAGCAAGGAGATATTTGTGAGGAACGGAGATCACTGAGAAACCACAACACATGAAGTTGGTACCCATGCATGATGAATCTTTTTTTCTTGACCTGTTTCTAGAGTGTTCTGTCTCCAAAAGCAGACCTGTCTTGGAGATGCAGTACTTTATGAGGTAAACTGTTATAGACAATTATGATACTCCTAAGGACCAGAGCCTGCATTTCAGTCAAGTGTGGGAGTAGTTAAGCAAGGAATGAGTAACCCAATCTCATTTCATGCATAGGGTGTCCTCCCCTCACTCTCAGAGTTTTAAATCTTCTTTATCATCCCAGACATCACATAGGTCTCTTGTGCTTGAGTTTTATTCTTATTTACCATTGAAGTTTGGAACCTTTTCTGGGAAAACCTTAAGTGAATTGACACCAAGATGAAAAGTCAATCAAAACTTTCCTTATGTGAAAATATATGTGTGTGTGTGTGTGTGTGTGTGTGTGTGTGTGTGTGTGTGTGTGTTTTGCTGGGACCACTTCTATCAATCTGTTTTGGGTTGCTATAAAAAAATATCCAAGCCTGAGTAATTTACAAAGAAAATAGGCTTATTTTGACTCATGGTTTTACAGACCTGTACAAGAAGTACAGAACCGATGCCTGTTTCCCGTGAGGCCTCAGGAAGCTTACAGTCATGATGGAAGGGGAAAAGAAAGCAGGTGTGTCACATGGCAAGAGGGATTCAAGACAGGGAAGTGGAGGTGCCAGTTAAACAGCCAGCTCTCCTGTGAACTAACAGAGGGAGAAATCATTACCACTAGACCAAGCACCTCCCTCCAGGCCCTACCCCAACACTGGGGATCACATTTCAACATGGAATTTGGAGGGGAGAGTAATCCCAGCACTTTCACCACCTCTCAGCTGTGTTCCCTCCCCCTGCTGGCCATTATATGCACATGGGCATGGGCAACGTGGATAGAGTTAGAATGTAGCTTGCTTTCCTCAACATTTTTTTTTTAAGTCATCATCTGCTCCTGATTTTTTTTTTTAATTGGTGGGAACTCTTTTTTTTTTTTTTTTTCTGACCGAGAATTAAGTAGTTGAAATTGATTGCCAGCATATACTTAAGAAAATACAAGCTTTTTGCCTTTGGGGTAAAACTTGCCAGCTGCACTGTCCATCAATGAAAACGGTGTTCTGATTGTGCATAAAGGACATGCTTGTGTGTTTAAACATTTCTGTGTTTGAAGAACATATCTCAAAATTAATTCAAATGAACAAGACCACCAGTTTAGATTTTTTAAAGGTAGCTTTTAAAATCTGTTGTGTATTTTTAATATTTCCCTTTGAATTATTCCTTATGTGTACTGTGTAGCTATACTTAATATACTGAGGCTGCTCATCTGAGGTTTTATTTTTAAGCTTTGGAAATGATTTGATTTGATCTTAACCTGAATCTAGTCATGTTCTGGGGGAAAATGTCATTGAGAGAACAAGAGGGTCAAGAATAAGAAATAATAATTTTTCTTCTGTTTCTTATCTCTTCTCATTCCCCAAATCCAGAAATAGTCCCCTGAACATAACCTGACACCTTAGCATGACAGGTGTTCGGAAGATGAGAAGGCACACTGTAAAATCTATTTATTCTGTAAGGAAATTTTATACCATTTACATTCAGAGCCATCCCTATGATACTGAAATAGGCTTAAGCAATGAATTTTTCATTTTTTTAGACTCAAAACCAGATAACTCACCTGGAAATATACACTAGATAATTTCATTTTGTGCACCTAATCAATATCGCCAACTGAAATCTATTTTCTCCTTGTGAAGGAGACATAAGATTTTCTGTTTTATTATATATATTACATATGTGGTACAATATTATGGTGGGGAAGTAGGCCATGTTTATATTTTTGGATTCAGTTTATTTTTTTCGTAAGCTTTTTTATAGATCTCAAAGTTAGTGGCCTATTTTATGCTTATTCTAAGTGGAATGGTGGAGTAATATTCAATTAAAGTTCATTTGAACAGTCACTGAATTCATGTAAATATTTAGAAGGTATTGATAGTATATGAGTAGAAATACATTTTTTTGTGTGTGGTAGACCACAAAGACTTACCCGATTTCAGGTCACAGTCATTGTAGAGCAGAAGTAAGGTGTGAGATGTCTATCATGTAATCCAGTTTGTAATCATGGTCCTAACTGACTCCATTTCTGTAGCACTATAGGTCAGTAAGAATTTGAGTTATTTTGTAAAACAAGAACAGTGCTGTAGTAATCGTAATTATATCCTAGTTGCACGTTCTGTGTCTTTTATGACGGTCATCTAGTTTCTTTATGTTCGGGAATGATTCAACCATCTCTCTATCCCCGAATCTCTCCATATAGATTATGGTAGCTTAAAACCTTGAAAGCTCTTCTGAAATACTATCTCAGTATTCCTTGTGGGGCCTCAGATTGAAGATGTCAGAGAGAATTTACAGACTGCCTTTTCAAACAAAGTAATCATCTGAAGGTCGTTGTTGGATTCGTTCATTTATTCTACAAACAGTTCTTGAATGCCAGCCACGTGCTGCCGTAGGCTCTGGGGGAATAACCATGAGTGAAAGCAGGCCAGCCTCTGCCTGTCTCGAGCATACTGGAGAGCAGGATAGAACTTAGGAGCAAGGCTCTGTGGCCCATGCCTGGGTTCAAGTCTCAGCCCTGTCATTTATTTGCTGATTGACTAAATAAACGTCTCCTCATATTTGCAGGATTTGGATGGATGATATATGTGTGTATCACCAAAAGAAAGAATATGAAAGAAGAAAGTAAAATTTGATGAATTCAGCACAAGCAATTCTCTACTGATTTAGGGACAAATGCTCCCTGGCACAGGAGGTTTTGTTGTTGATATTTAAACCTAATAATAGGAAGGCCAACATAATGAGTGTGTGTTTTACACATGTTAGATAATGTTCTAAGTGATTTACAGCCCTCCAACAACCAATGAGACTAATACTATTATTGTCTCCATTTTGCATGAGTTAACTGGGGCACAGAGCAGTGATGTCATGTGCCCAAGTTAACACAACTGGTACGTGGAAAAGCTGTTCAGATCATCTGTCTCCAGAACCCAGCTCTTGTTCATTTTATTCTACCTCTTAGTTTACTGAGAGCCTTATTGGTGCTCTTATTCACTTTACATGCTTTACTATCTAATCATCCCAGCAATTCTGTAAGCATAGCTGATTATCCCGTTTGAGATAATAAAAGTGAGGTCCATAGAGGTTAAGTCAGGTGCATGTTGTCATGCTATTATGAGTGGATGAGTTGAAATCAAAACTAAATGCCGACTGACTCCAAACCCTCTGTGCTTTCCATGACACCAAGCCAGATCCAGAAGAGAGAAAGACCAATTGTTTCAATTCCCTGAGAGTAGTTCCTGTTAGGGTGCCGCTGGGTGGTCAAGCCTTAAAGAGACTGATCATCAGGCCCACCTGGGGAAAGGTGACAAATTGCATATGACTGGCCTTCTTCGCTGACCTATCAAACCCTAATCTGCAGAGGTGGGACTTAGAAACTGTCATTTTTTGTCAACTTCCCCTAATATTTTTGATGACCTCCAAGGAGTCTTAGGAACCACTGTATCAACTGGTAAGGGAAAGAAATTTTTCCCAAGGGTAAGAGTCTAAGAAGTCAGTTATTTTATGTAAAACATGAGTCGCTTTGGATCTGTTCGAGCAAATGAAAATTACAAATCAGTTGAACTACGTCTCTTTGAAATGGATAGAACTTACATAGATAGGAGTTCCAGGAGGTCCATCTCTTATGGCCCATATACTTTAATATCCTGTTAGTACTCAATTCATTTCTCACCCCTGAAATTCTGTTCTACCAACTTGTCTTCACTAATAGGAACCAACTACCCAGCCAGTTGCCGTCAAGAATCACTTTCTTGGTCATTCTGCCTTCCAGATAAAATGAACAGGTGGGCAGTGATGATGCAGAAAGAGGCCATCATCCTTGTAGCCCCAGATTTGAAAGGGATCAAGGGACGATCAGTGGGATCTCCTTAGTGGATTGAGAGAAGTATGTGGCAGTAGTGAGGGCATCCTAAAAGTTTATGCGTTTGAGAGTATAACATTGATTGTTTGTTCTAAACTTTTCCTATCATTTGAACCAATTGTTAACCATGTGAGCTCTTCAAATGTGTGTGTGTGTGTGTGTGTGTGTGTGTGTGTGTGTCTTGCCAGGAGAATATTTTTTTTTTTTTTTGGTCTGATTTTAATGTTTTCAAATTCTAGACTGACTGGAGCCAGGAAATTGTCAACTGTTTAAATAAAGTGTTTCCTTTCTTTCCCTCCCTCCTTTCTTCTCTCCCTTTTTTCTTCTTTCTCTTTTTTGTCTCAGTAAAGAGAAATATTTGTCTAACGAGAAACTTCAAGAGGCTTGGTTGAGCTTCATTGAATGAGATAGAAAAATGGTTTCTAGTTAAGTGTTAGCTATTGTTATATTTTCCCTCAAATTCCTTTGCTAATCCCTGCATCTTGGCTAGCTAACTATAGAACTCTCTTGATTGTTGTGCAGACGGTATTTATAACCAATCTTCAGGAATGTGGAAATGCACACAAGGTCTATAAATTGCTTTAGTATTTCCAGATTGTAACAGAGACATTTGTAATGTAGTTAGACCTATAGATTCTACACCTGCATGCATCTGATTTTCAGCACAAATTGCTTAACTTCAGAAATTCTAAGTCGGACACTATTCGAGAAGAAATCTTCTTCAGTTTAGTCTTCATTTATATTACTTCATGCACTATACTACCGTGTCACAATTTGGCCAGTGCTAAAACCATTCAGATTTTGTTAGGCTTGCTTTGTGTTATTATATTATGCAATACAATTGTCAGTGCTCATTGACAATTCTTATTTTCTGTACTATGATTTTTATAATTTAAGTTTACTGAGTGCTTCTGGAATACAGGCTCCTGAAATTAATTAGAAAACAAAATAACTTCTTAGGCAACACTAGGAAAGAAACACTTTGCAGAACGCCTTTACATGGCTTATGTGCTTTGAGTCTCAGATCCTTTGAAAAGAGTTAAAGTAAACTGTAATAACTACTGATCTTATTATCACCCATTTTTTTTTTTTTTATTCATTGTAGAGATGCAGTCTCGCCCAGTTGCCCAGGCTGGTCTCGAACCCGTGAGCTCAGGCAATCCTCTCACCTTGGCCTCCCAAAGTGCTAGGATTTTACTCATGAGCCACCACACCTGGCCTATTATCATCTTTAAGAGACTGGCAGGACTGGGTTCTTGCTGTCCCTAAAGAGCATTTTTTGCATGTTGATTTACACTCAGGCTTTTGAAAGTGTTATGTACTTTAAGTGAAAATTTATGTTTTTATCTCACACCTTCCAGTAAGTTATTCTTCATAATCTTTGGTTTTCTGGAGGGGAAACATATTCAAGACAGGATTCAAAGAAACAAAGAAAACATTTCATTAAAAAGCTGTTGCCCTCAATATCTTTTCATCTTATAAAGCATGTTTTTATCCCCAACATTTAGACATACACAGGAAATGCCTAATAATTTTGAAACGTGGCTTTATTGTCTTCTAGAAGCATGACTATGTCAGTCAGAAGCTGACAAAGTTGGAAGAAAGTGCAGTGTAGTTAGAGTTTGTTTCTTCTCACCTAAACTGAGTTTCATCTCTTTCTTCAAATTACAAGCCACTTGGGGCTCCGTGGTGAACTTCTAGAATCTCTTCCCTGGCTTGGGCCTTCTTATCCTTCAGATCTTCACAGAAACAATCCTTCCACTATAGTGTTTTGTTTTGTTTTGTTTTGTTTCTGATACCTCATGGGCTGGGGGAGAGCTCTTTTCACAGTACCACAATTACCTGATGCCCTAAGGTTAGAGCTCTTAACATAGCACCCCAGTTCCCTGCCCACTTGTTTCTCTTCCCTCACTAAACCTTTAAGTCTCAAGAGACCAAAAACCCCACTAGCTCTGCATATGGCTGTATCGTCATTCTAATACAGAACAGAGGACCCTGAAGTTGAGATTCAGCCCAAGAGGCCAAATGGATTCTTGGCTACATGTAGGAAAGTATGCAAGAGAGGGCCAACAAAGTAAAATGGAAGCAACTTTATGAAGAGAAAAAGGGAACAGAGAGAAGGCTACTCAGTAGACAGGACAGCCCCCGTACATAACTGGGGTCTCAGTTGGAAAATGAAAGCAAGTTTATTGAAGTGACAGAGAGCAGGCTCCGTGGGCAGAACAGCCTAGGCTGGTCTGTAAGGAAGAGCCGCAATTGTGTATTGCTGGGGTTTTATTTTTATAGTTACTTCTTGATTGGGTGCTAAGCAAGGGGTGGAATATTCATGGATTTCCTGAGAAAGAGGTGGAAATTTCTAAGACCTGGGGTCCCACCCAGTTTGTTACAATAAATGGTCAGAATCAGTTCAGTCATGGCGCTGGACGGTGTGTTATCTAGCATGTCAATGTACTATAATGAGCATATAATAAATGGCAAGGTCGAATAGCGAACAAATTAGTTGATATCTTGGTTCTAGCTGACTCTACCCAGTTTTCAACTGCATCCTATTTTTTTCTGTGGGAGCTCAGAAACCAGGCTATCCACCTGTTTAGAGAAATTGTCTCAGCTTCTGGTCTTGAAAAGTTAGCTTTGTCTGTCTTGGGAAACTAATTCTGCTTAATCTGCATGTCAGTTCTAGTACCTGATAAATACTAGCTGAATGAATGAAAAGCATATTACATTTTCATGGTTTTTTTGGTGTCCATGGGAAGAGCATTTTTAGATCTTGTTTATTAGAATTTTATCTTCAATTTCCTCTAGAAAATTATGGCAATAATGCCAATCTTCTAAGGCACTTTGTAAGAAAGCGTAGGTCAGTGTTTCTGGGGTGATTTTTTTCACCCCAGAGGACATATGTATGGCAGCATCTGGAATCATTTTTGGATGCATACAAGTCCTGCAAGAAATAATTATTTGGCACAAAATGTCAATAGTGTCAAAGTTGACACGTGGGGTAGGTGAAAGTGCCTAGAACTTGTTTGGTCAAAGCTGATTTTATTTTGTTCCACATATTGTTGTTCACCTCTTTGGACATCATTAATAACAATTACATCAAGAATAATATTTTAGCCGGGCTTGGTGGCTCAGCTTGTAATCCCAGAGCTTTGGGAGGCTGAGGTGAGTGGATTGCCTGAGCCCGTGGGTTCGAGACGCGCCTGGGCAACTTGGCGAGACCTCATCTCTACAATAAAGTAAAAAGTTAGCCGGGCGTGTTAGCGCGCACCTGTAGTTCCAGCTACTTGGAAGGCTGAGGCGGAAGGATCGCCAGATCCCAGCAGGTAGAGGCTGCGGTGGCCGGGAGCGACCACTGCACTCCAGTCTGGGCAACAGAGTGAGACTCCAACTCAAAACAAACAAACAAACAAACAAAAAAGAATAATATTTTATATTTGTTATGTTCTTTCTGTGTTCTGACATGCCAAAGCCATAATATTCACAAATATTATTTAATTCTCTCAAACGTGCTGTGAGTTAGGAACTGTTATTATCATTTTTCAGATGAGACCAAGACTTGAAATGTTAAATATATATTCAAGATCTTGATGGTACACAGTGGTAGAAGTAGGATGAGCTTTTGACCATTCTACAATCTTGCTGTGTTTATAAATATAGTCTCCACCTTAAAGCCTAAAAGGCTATCTGCTTTCATTGTTCAGTAGGAACCACAGCAGAAAATACAGAGGAAATTTAAACTTTAAAAAGTCATTATCGCCGGGCTCGGTGGCTCAGCCTGTAATCCCGTGCCTTTGGGAGGCTGAGGTGAGTGGATTGCCTGAGCCTGCGGGTTCGAGACCCGCCTGGGCAAGCGAGACCTCATCTCTACAATAAATCAGAGAAATTGGCCGGGCGTG
>CAUYQG010213003.1:0-10331 GCA_963574415.1 Tarsius wallacei | reverse complement strand
GTGAATGGGATTATGCTTTTTATTTGGGTTTCTGTTTTTTTATTGTTGGTGTATAGAAATGTGACTGTCTTTTGCACATTGATTTTATACTCTGAGACCTTGCCAAAGTCCTTCATCAGTGCAGGGAGGTTTTTGACAGATTCTCTTGGTTTTTCGAGGTATAGAATCATGTCACTTGCAAAGAGGGATAATTTGACTTTCTCTTTTCCTATTTGGATACCCCTTATCTCCTTCTCTTGTCTGATGGCTCTAGCTAGGGCTTCCAAAACTATGTTGAAAGGTAGGGGTGAAAGTGGACATCCTTTTCTTGTTCTGGTTTTCAGGGAAAATGGTTCCAATTTTTATCTGTTTAGCAGTATGCTGGCTGTGGGTTTCTCGTAGATGGCTCTTACTATTTTGAGGTATATTCCATCTTTGCCTAGATGTTCAAGGGTTTTTGTCAAGAAGTTGTGCTGGATTTTATCAAAAGCTTTTTCTGTATCCGATTTAATCATGTGGCTTTTGATTTTATACCTGTTGATGTATTTAATTATGTTTATGGTCTTATGAGTGTTGAACCAGCCCTGCATCCTGGGGGTGAAGCCTACTTAGTCATGGTGGATGATTTTTGCGATGTGTTGTTGAATCTGATTTGCTATGGTCTTGTTGAGAATTTTAGCATCTATGTTCATCAAGGATATTGGTCTGTGTTCTCTTTCTTTGTTGGATCTTTGCCTGGTTTATGTATCAATGTGATGTTAGCTTCGTAAAATGATTTGGGGGAGTTCCATCTTCCTCAATTGCCTGGAATACTTTCAGTAGGATAGGTATCAGTTCCTCCTTATATGTTTTGTAGACTTCTGCTGGGAAGCCATCTGGTCCAGGCTTTTTTTTTTTTGTAGGTAATTTTCTTATGACATAGTCAATTTCCTGGATTTTTATTGGTCTATTTAGGGTCTCGATTTCTTCTTCCTTCAACTTGGGGAGGTTTTATCAATACATATTTGATAAACATTCTGATTGTGTTATTATTCATGACTGTTCATTACTTACCATCAGAGTTGGAAAATGTATTCCAAATCACTGGTCTGTCAACCAGAGTATCACCAAACTGGTGGGAAAATAAAAGAAAATCCAAGCCCAGAGGGAACCTGGAAGATTAAAATCACTAAGCATAAACATACAGAGCTTTTTATGTATGTGTAAAAGATATATATATATATATACACATACATATCTATGTGTGTGTGTGTATACATAGATAGATAGATAGATAGATAGATAGATAGATATAGAGTTGGAGTCTCACTCCATCACCCAGGCTGAGTGCAGTGGCATGCTCAGGGCCACCCCAGTGTCATCCTGCTGGTCTCAGGCAACCCTTTCACCTCAGTCTTCCAAGTAGCTGGAACCACAGGTATGCTCTACCACACCCAGCTAATTTTTTGATTTATTGTAGAGATGAGGTCTCTCCAAGTTTCCCAGGCTGTTCTTGAATCTGTGGGCTCAGGCAATCCCCTTACCTCAGCCTCCCAATGTGCTGTTATTATAGGCTTGAGCCACCACGCCCAGCCTGTGTTTTTTTTAATTGAGGAAAAAACTTGGCAAAACACAAGCAAACCAAAGCAAAAATATGTACTCTCCATCTTTACAATGACCTTTAACCTCTCCTTTTTCTTGAAATTTTTCTTAATTTGGGTTGCATGTCTAGTTCTTCTCGTTATTGGAGATGGAGAAATCTCCAACCTTTCTTGCTGCCATGCCACCTTTCAATTTCAGTTGTAGTTACTTGCTTTTCTGATTGAATGCATTCTGGTGAGTCATGCTGCTATCTTCCTGTTCTCATATCTAATAACCACCTAGTCCCACCTCTCCTCTATCAAATAATCGCCCTAACTACATTGGTGACTTCTTAGTGGTCACATTCAGTGACTTCTCTCTTCATCTCCTGATTTCTTTACTTTGCTGTTTTTGTTAGAAATGACACCTTCCTTTAAAATTTTCTTCTCCAGTAGACAGCTTTAAAAATAGAAAGAGTTCTTATAGTCCTTGATAGTTTCAAGAAAATCTTCTTTGAAGGAAAGGGAAATCAACTTGATGAGAATATGACATATTTTTTTGCTACTATTAAAATCACTGAGAGTGTTTGCTTCTAAAAAGGCATTCTTTGTTTAGCTTTAGCAATTGGCATATTAATTTCATTTTATAAATATATTCATTTATTTACCAAAAATGTACTAAATGCTGTCTATGTGCCAGGCACTGTTCTAGGTGCTTGGGATACATAAGAAAAGAAGACAAAGATTCTTACTCTTGTGGAGTTTATATTCTTGCGTTAAAAACTAGCTGATTACTGCACAGCTAATGTATATTTGAGGCCAGGTGTGGTGGTCAAGCCTGTAATCCCAGTACTTTGAGAAACTGAGGAGTGAGGTTTACTTGTGCCTAGGAGTTTGAGACCAGCCAAGGCTATATAGCAAGACCCTGTCTCTACCAAAAATAAATAAAGAAATAAAACTTATCTGAGTGTGGTAGCCTGTACCTGTAGTCCCAGCTTCTCAGGAGGCTGAGGCAGAAGTTTGATGGTTGCAGTGAGCTATGATTAGGTCACTCTAGCCTGGACAACGCCTAAGGAAGACTCTAACTTGAGTGGGGGGAAAGACACACACACACCCACACACTCAGTGACTTTTACACTCAGTGGGGGGGGGGAATACACATGCACACACACAAAATATATGATTTTTGAAATAATTGTGTTAGGTATCTATCTTGTTTCTAGGGTAGAGTTTAGTATATGTCATAACTAGTTTCCTATTTTCAAGCTTCTGGTATCTACAGTTAATGTATCAAAGCAATAGCCATATAGTTATATTCTTATCAGAAATATTAAAAGTACTGATTATTTTTTTAAATTGCTCTCTTATTTATTTGGGTCTTCCCTGATCATAGATGAACACACACAGCATTTGGCTTAATATTTGTTAGCACTCTCAGGTAATAGTGTACTGTATGCAGTATAATTGCTATACCGTTGCCAGAATAACCAGTAAAATAAGACTGCTAATCAAGCAGTGTTATGAGTGACCTAGTTCTTTTTAAATGTTACTCTGTAAAGATGAAAAATGCCTAGGTTTTTAAGAAAGAAGAAAAGACATTTTCATTATACCTGGCCAAAAAAGTGGCTGAGGGTAAGCTAGAAGCTGAAAGTCAATTGAGTTGAATTATGTTACAGTAAAATGTCCACTGGGAACTGTTGACTATTAACCTAAAGGAGTGTGTGTGTGCATGTGTATGTATGTGTGTTTGCATGTATAGGAAGAGATAGTCAAACTTAAAATTCTTAGTTATGTCATTATACAAAATAATCAGAGCCAGCAGAATATTTAATCATGCAGATTCTTCTCTTTATTCTTCCTGCAGTGATGGAAATATGTTGTAGTAGGATGAGAGGGTGAGAGGAGGCTATTGCATGGAGGCCTAGGGTGCCTGCTGAGATAGGGAAAAGTGCATGGACTTTGGAAAAAAAGATCCATTTGCCTTGGTTATGGATTAGTAGTAGATTATGGGGCAGAGAGTAGTGTCAAAAATAACTCCTGGGTTTCTAGTTTGGATAGATTGTGACAGCAGTCACTCAGATGAAATACCCTAGAAGACAGCCAGGTTTAGGGAGAGGAATATGAGTTCAGACTTGGAAATGTTGATTTTGAGGTGACTTTGAGTCTCTGGAGCTCAGAACACATAGACCTATAGGTGACAATGCCTGCAGAAGGAGAAGGAAAGAGATCTCTGAGGGGAGGAGTGGAGACAGAACTTAACACTTGAGAGGTTAACCGAGGAGGAGCAGTCAACCTTATAAAGAGGGATAAAGGGGCAGTGCTTTGTCACTGAAGCCAGGGGAAACAGTGTGGTCAATAGTGAAAGAATTGAAAATGTCTCTTGAATCTTGTGGGAGAGAGGTCATAGATCACTTAAGTGAAGACTTTTCAAAGAGAGATACAGAAGCCATGTGAACTGAATGGAGGAGTGAGTGAGAGAGGAAGAGACAAAGATAGAAGGAGACAGCTTTTGAGAAATTTGATGTGCAGGGTAAGAATGTGATGAAAAATTATGTGAGGTTGAATAAAGGATTCTTTTATATGGAGTTTTTATTTAATTTATTGGAATTTTAATAGATGTAGATAACAATGATATATTATTGATTTCTATATAACATGGAACATATGCTGTATTGAATTACCTTAATTTTTTATATGATATTGTAGGTTATAGGATTTACAATTCAGAGTTTTTGTATTTAATTTCAGAGGGTATCAGCCTAGGTTCTCTAACCCAACAGTATAAAACTTTAGCTAGAAGAGGCTGCGATAAAGTAGAATGGGTACAAATCTGGTGGCTTATTAAAATATTAATGGAATGAGTTTACTTGAACTTGTTTGAGTTATGGGAGTTGTAGTTTTTTTCCAAGATGGCCGCATCATGGCAGTATGGAGAAAACTTGGAACATGTTTTTAGAGGCAGTGCATGCCAAACCTTGGGGCTTGGCCTGAGGTAGAAGAGTGGGCATAATCTAAAAAAGTAGGTGGGAGGCCAATTTTATAAAATAGACATATGAATTCCATGACTTTTAAGGCTTAAAACTTGAAACTAAAGCCTGGGGTGTTAGGTCCAACCAGAGTATATCGTCAAGGTTTGGAGACCAGATGGTTGTACTAGGGTCAACTCTAAGAGATCAAAAGTGAGCAGCAAATGCAAGTAGAAGTAATGTTTGAGCAAAAAAGGTAGAGAACATAATTCCAGGTTCAAGCTAGACACCAGGAAAAAGGTGAGGAATTGAATTACATTCACAAGATTAGGAACTGTGATTCAGTTTCTCTGTCAGATGGACATAATAGCATACCTACTATGGGATCACTGACAGTAGGAGGAGAGATGTCTGCCTTTGTTCTGATTCTAAATACCCTTGGGACACGGTAAGGCTGATCAGTATAAGGGAAGACCAAAAAAAAAAAAAAACCCAGAATTTATTTACAAAAAATTGTGTATTTATTCTTGCATGTTTATACTTCAGTCACCTTCAGAGTACTCTTTGATGCAATATGCCTTTCAAGAAACTTTTTCCAATGCTCAAAACAGTTTTTGAACTCATTAATTTTGATGCCTTTTAGTGCTACTGCCATTTTTTGTTTCGCCTCTTCCACATCTGCAAAACATTTCTCTTTGAGGACTTTTTTCACCGGGGAAACAAAACAAAAGTCCCTTGAGGCAAGATCAGGTAAATAGGGAGGACTGGGCACAGGGGTGTCATACGTTTTGGTCAAAAACTGCTGAACACTCAGCATAGTGTGGGCCAGTGTGCTCATAAATCACCCATCATAAAATGGGTAAACATGTTAAAGTAATCTCCAAAAAAGGGCACTGAAGCCAAATGCAGCCTCTTACAACACTAGCTGGTACACTAATACCAGTGGTTTCCTAGAGCACTTACCTGGCAAGGAAAGCCTATACTACAAGGAGCCTACCCTCCAAAAATAATTCCTTTTTTGAGAGGGTTCCCCCACATATATGTTCTTCCTTCAGTAAGATAAAGTTGTTGTGTATGTTTTGTTGGTTGTAGGAAAGGTCTAGGTCATTCCTGTTGGGAGCACTTGCAGTTTTAACAAATCAGGGAAGACAAGTTCAGAAGTGTAAACAATAAGGAACTCTTCTTACTAGAAAAACTACCTAAGATAATTTTAATCTAGAAGATCCTTGATATTTAAGTTTATGCTATAACAAAGAATTTCAAGTTAGGTAATCAAGAGGCAGGGCTTTCTGGGGGACCTCTGAGCCACGATGTGACTGTCGCACAAAACTAAAGAATGTATACCTCATGCCTCTTATACTATGGAGCCTGCTTTTGGCACTTGGCCCAGCTCAGCCTGACCTCAAAGAAGGGCGTGATAGGTCTGTGATCCATTTTCAGCATCCCTTCCTGAACCCCATTCCCTGCCACACACATCATCATTTACCTTGCCATATATATACTACAGGGGATTCACATGGTTCTTTTCATGCTTGGAGTGCAACCTAGAAATATATAACAAACATTAATTATGATAAATTTAAAAAGTAAATGAAAGGAAGAAAAGGCTTTTTCCTGAAGAATAATTCACTAATGAAGACGGGATCAAGAAAAAAAAGTCAAAACCAACAATGAGCTTAAGCCTTATTATTGTTTCACTGCCCCCACCATTTTGCTCTTGACTCAGGCTTATGCTTTTATCTAGATTAATAGATACACTTTTCACAGCAACAGCAGTTCAGGAATGGTAAAGGGAGTGTCAGTGGTTTATTCTCTTGTTTTCTCAGGCACAATAATCTTGCTGTACGACCGAAAGTGCTGCCCACTCTGGTGAAGAGTGGCATCCCAGAAGCTTTGAGGGCAGAGGTATGGCAGTTATTAGCAGGCTGTCATGACAACCAGGAGATGCTGGACAGATACCGAATCCTTATTACAAAGGTAGGAAGCTCATTTCATATTGTTTTCATGGTACAATGTACTAAATAAATTCTATTTCTCATAGCCCCATAAGTCATAAATGCTTTGAACTTCTTTAAAAATATATATTGGTGTTGTGTATTCAATACTTCTGCATTTTGTTCCGAACACTTGTTGGATACTGGTAAACAGTGCACATAGTCATCTGTGAACACTACATACCTTGAATTTCATGTTTCATTCAAATGATTTTATGGTAGCTCTTTACCACATTGGAATATATTTACACTTCAGGTGTTTTCTAACTTTTTGATTTACCTTTTTTTAATGAGAGTTATATAGTTACACTCATACGGAATTACTCTAATATAATTTTAAAATGACATTAAAGGGCCTTCTTTGTTTATGTTATCTTATATTTAAATGATGTGAATAGTTTCCCTTTCTGTCAGGAGCTCTTGGTTGCACTGCAGATTTCTTTGGTTATGTCCAAATACTGGTTTTAGAGCATAAGTAAGGGTAGATGTTGACCTTGACTATATCATCTTCTCTTAGGTCTCACCTCCTAATTTCTAACTTTAAGTTTAACCATAATCTTACCCCTAATCCTAACTATATTCCTATTTCCCTGACTGAAACCTGTCTGGTACACTTGGCATATGTTTGTCTCATTGGTTCTGCAAGAGGGTTATTCTATATCCAACAACATGTTCAATAAAGAAGAGAGGAAAGACAAAGGCTACTCAAGTTAACCAAACTTGAGGCTAAGGACCCGGTCCTCCAACTTGCCAGGTTTGTCCAAGACTTCTGACACCAGCCACACATTTGTGGTTTTAGAGCAACCTTGGCTTCAGACCAACTGGCTACAAATTTGGGAGTCTCCACACACTCCCTAAGATTTGATAATTTGCTAGAATGACTCATAGAATTCAGCAAAATGATATACTTAAAATTATAGTTTTATTTTTTTTAAATAGCTAAAAGATATAGATAAGAACTAACCAAAAGAAGAGATACATAGGGCAGAATATGGGATTGAGAGAGGTTCCAATATGAAGTTTACATCATTCTCAAGGATATTTGATTCTCCTGGCATCATCATCAAGAACACATTAGTCTCCTGGCATTAATGTATAGCAGTACACATTTGGAGTATTGCCAACCCAGGAAGCTCACCTATCTTCAGTGTCCAGAGTTCTTTGGGGGGTTTAGTTACATAGGCATGACTGATTGGATCTCTACCCATCCATAGTCCCCCAACTCCTCCCTCCCCTCTTTGGAACTCACCCTCTAGGTTTTTTTCTTTTTTCCTTCCTGAGATTGGGCTGATATCACGTGGCTCAAAGTCTCAACACTCTAATCCCATGGTTGGTCTTTGTGCCTTAGCAAGCCCCCATTCTGTGTCTTGTCATGAGTGTAAACTATTTAGGAGCTCAGGGACCCACCATGAGTAATAAAGACACTCCTATCATTCAGGAAATTCCAAGAGTTTAGTAGTTACTTTCCATGAGCCTAGACAGAGATCAGACCACTCTTTGGCACGTCTGAACTAAGTCTTACCCCCCTTTTATAGAGCATTTTTTTAAGCTCCAAACAAGTCTATCTGCATCTCCTTGACCAAAATTCTGTTACATGGATACTACCTCCATGGAAAGCTGTGAAATGCTTTTCTAAAGATGGGCACATGACTGCTCCCCTTCATGACCCAAATCTGGGTTTTTAATAAAGAAGAAAGAGAAATAGGTATTGGTTAGACAGCTACCTTTCTCTGCCACAGCTGCCTCTTAATAGTGGCAGTTGTTGAGATCGATTATGGAATAAATATCCCCAAAATATATGTGAACTTAGTTTATTTGAGAACAGCAAATGTTTAGTAGTTGCCACTTGAGATTGACTAGCAATGTATAATTAAGGAAGTAGAATAAATATTTTCACATTCAGTTTAGAAATCTATGACAATATAAAGCTTTCAATGTTATTTCTATTATTAACTATACAATTTATACAGAACAATATTTTTATACAAGCAATATAGAAATGTATTGTTCTGATCATGTGCCTCTATTCAAACTCTCAAGTCATAACATTTCTTTGACAGGAAGCACGATATTTAATTTTATTGTTTTCCTTGCATTATAACCAAAGATTATAATAAGATAAATAATCATCATTTCTAATAATGATTTCCTTCTTTCTCTATGCTTCCAGGTAGAAATGAGATATCAAGAGCTTTAGCCAAGAGTATATGTGTGTTCTCTGATGGTGAATGTGTCTGAGCTCACCAGCCATTTAGTGGAAAGAGCATGAACACCCAGGAGATTTTCAGCAAGAAGTGCCTGCTTATTTGGCACTTTTTGGTCATGGTTCAGAAGCTGTTGGTCTCTTCTTTTGGTCCAGTTAATTTTCCCTGTCTTAAAAAGGGAATGGCAAGATTTCAAGGCCAGTTAGTGAAATTGTTCTGCTTGAACAAACAGATTTGCTTTATAAAGACCCTGCCAGAGACCTCAGGTTACACAGGGAAGAAGGAGCATGAAGTATTTACAGAAAATTTATTTAAGATTTTGCTCAATAAAAAGTAAGTGCATCATTTAATTTTATAGCAGGAGTGTACTAGTTTAGAATATGAAGCCACACTTGACTTTTTGAAGCATTTTCAGGGGTGGTTAACATAACCAGCAGGCTGTATATAGCCTACAAATATATTTTGTATAATTATCTGTACATCAAAGAATAGTATATGCCTCTGGCTCAATTTTTTTAATTAAAAGATGTTTATATGTAATGAGAAATAGGAGTTCAATTTTTTTTCATATGACTCACCAGTTTCCTTAGCACTGTTTACTGAATAGTCCTTTTCCCATTTTTAATTTTTGTTGACTTTGTTAAAGATCAGTTGGTTGTAGAAACATATGTGGCTTTATTTCTGGGTTCTCTATTCTGTTCCACTGATCTATTTTTATACCAGTACCATGCTGTTTTGGTTATTATGGCCTTATAATATAGTTTAAAGTTGGGAAACGTGATGTCTCTGGCTTTGTTCTTTTTGCTTAGAATTACTTCAGCTATTCAGGCTCCTTTTTTGTTTCATATGAGTTTTAGAATTATTTTTTTCTAATTCTGTGAAAAGTGGTGTTAGTAATTTCATATGAGTTGCATTGAATCTGTAGATTGCTTTGGTTAGTATGGTCATTTTGACAATATTGATTCACCACATAAACAGAACTAAAGACAAAAACCATATGGTCATCTCAATAGATGTAGAAAAAACATTCAGTAAAATTCAACATCACTTCATGAAAAAATTCCTCAACAAACTAGACATCAAAGGAGCATACCTCAAAATAAAAAGAGGCATCTATAACAAACCCAGAACCAACATCAAATTGAATGGAAAAAAGTTGAAGGCATATTTCCAAAGAACTGGAACAAGACAAGGATGCCCACTCCTACTGTTGAATAATAGTTTCTATTATTCAGCATGGTTCTGGAAATCTTCTGGTTCTGGCAGTGGATTCAACATAATGCTTCATGGATTTAGACACAATTTAGACACATCTGACTGGTCTGACGTGGTCTTGGCTCCAGATTGAGGTTATCATTTCGTCCACAGCCTCTGACCTGGTTCAGTATCACTTGAATCTAGTCCAGAGCTTTTCCTCCTATTAAAACCTTTGGTCTCTATAGTCATTTGCTACCAGTCAAATGGATATGTAGATTCTTCAAACTATGAGTATGGATTGTTTTCCCCATTTGTTTGTGTCATCTGTGATTTCTTTCATCAGTGTTTTGTAGTTCTGCTTGTAGAGATCTGTCATTGCCTTGGTTAAATGTATTCTTAGATTGTGTGTGTGTGTGTGTGTGTGTGTGTGTG
>CAUYQG010212999.1:0-12864 GCA_963574415.1 Tarsius wallacei | reverse complement strand
CTCGGTGGCTCAGCCTGTAATCCCGTGCCTTTGGGAGGCTGAGGTGAGTGGATTGCCTGAGCCCATGGGTTCGAGACCCACCTGGGCAAGCGAGACCTCATCTCTACAATAAATCAAAAAACTAGCCGGGCGTGGTAGCGCGCGCCTGTAGTTCCATCCAGCTCCTTGGAAGGCTGAGGCGGAAGGATCGCCGGAGCCCAGCAGGTCGAGGCTGCGGTGGCCGGGAGTGGCCACTGCACTCCAGTCTGGGTGACAGAGTGAGACTCCAACTCAAAAAAAAAAGAAAGATGCAAAGAATTGCACAGAAGTTAGATGAGAAAATACAGTTTATTTAGAAAGTAAATTAGAATGAGAAGTGAGAGGAGATTTACCTCTCCAAGGTAGGAGAGGGGATCAAGGCTTAGAAAACATGGCGGTGGTCATAGCTCAAAGAGCCACATGGCCATACCAGAGTTTAGTAAATCGATGGTCCATTTCTGTTGTTTTAAGCCAACGAGTTTGTGGTCTTGTGTGATGGCAGCCCTAGATAACTAACACATCAACCTAGAGGCAGGTATCGTTATCCTCATTTTACTGATGAGACAAATGAGGTACAAAAAAAATCTAAGTATCTTGCCCAAAGTTACAAAGCCAGAGAATGAAAAACTTGGAATTCAAACTCCTGGCCCCTGGTGCTCCTACCACTACACTTTCCTGCTCTCAAGTATGCACATCACACGGAGGAAGACTTCAAAAGACCCAAGCCAGCTGGAATGGAACAGCAGATCACAACATGCTGGCCATTTGGGGCTGAGGGAGAGACCTCAGTCTGTGGTATCAAGATTGGAAACTGAACTCTAGGTCCCTTTCAAACACAGGTGTTAAAACTAAAGCAAATTTAATATTACATATGAAATTTTTAGTTATACAGAATCAGTTAAAGTGTAATTCTTAGCTTTACTAACATCTTCACAAAAAGGTCTCTGTGATTAGCAAGTTTTTGTAAAAAAATACATACATATGTATATATAGGATTTGAGACAAACGTTTATTACTTAAAGGGAAATATATGCGTAACAATGAATTCCTTAAGGTCTGAGCAAGGCTTCCTTGGACCTTGGAGACATGCTTGGCTACAATCCAAGCATGCACCAAAAGTATTTTTGGCATGTACTTGAGCATAATCAGCAGTCACAACGCCTGAGCTCTTCACTCAAGTGGCACATTATGGATTTCACATGAAGTAGCCAGAAAGATGATTTCATCCACAAAGTCTGCTTCAGTGTCTAAATGGTCAGACCAAAGTGGTCTTCTGTCCTGATTACACTTACATATCATGCCCTTTACAGATGTCAGAAAATTAAGACCAGGCATAGTGGCTTACGCCTGTAATCCCAGCATTTTGGGAAGCCAAGGTGGAAGAATCACCTAAGGTCAGGAGTTTGAGACCAGCCTAGGCAACACAGTGAGATTCCCATCTCTACAAAAAATGAAAAAATAAAAATAAAAAATTATCTGCGCATGGTGGCACATGTTAGCTACTTGGGAGGTTTAAGCAGAAGGATTACTTGAGCCCAGGAAGTTTAGAGGCTGCGGTGAGCTATGATTGCACCACTGCACTCCAGTCTGGGTAACAAAGCAAGAGCCTGTCTCTAAAATAAATAATAAAAAATAAAGATTGACACATGGCAAAATGATAGCTAAAGAAATTTACAAGCCAGTCAAGGAAAAAGTCCATGAAGTTACAAAATCTATGTGAGATCTGATTGCTCTATATTTTCTACTGTTTTCCCCACCTCCCACATACACACCCAAACACACACAAACTACCTTCTAGAGCCAGTTACTTCAACAGGTGAAAGAAGGGATCTCCAGAGGTTGGGCCCACCCTAGGGTATCACAATTGTCTGTGACTTGTTTTCTTGTTTTGAAACTAAGAAAAAAAATTGAGGGCCCCAAGATTGCGGTAGGAGGCCAAGGCATCTTCCCATATTTGGTGTCCCCTAACCCTAGACATATGTAAGTAAGTGACATTGGCTGTTGAATAGTGTTCCCCAAATATTCACATCTACGTGGAACCACAGAATGCAACCTGGAGTGGAAAGAGGATCTTTATAGATGTAACTAGTTAAGGATCTAGGGATGAAATTATCCTAGATTTAGGATAGGCCCTAAATCCAACAACTGGTGTCTTTATAAGAAGATAGGACATACAGACATGAGGAAGAAGGTGACATAAAGATGGAGTCACAGATTGGAACAATGTGCATTCAAGCCAAGGAGTACCAAGGATTGCTGGCAACTACCTGAAGCCAGGAAAGAGGCATGGGTCAGTTCTTCCTTTAGAAACTCCAGAAGGAATCAACCTTGCTGATATCTTGATTTTGAACTTCTGGTCTCCTCTTGTTTAAGCCACCCAGTTTGTGGTCATCTGTTATGGGATCTCTAGAAAACTAACATGGTGACCCATGGAGAAGAGTTACTTAGCCAGCACAAATGGCCCAGAAGACTCCATCCCTACTGACTGCAGATTGATTCGGTGGGAACCACATACTACATTATTTGTATCCTGTTAGTTCGCAATTACTGGGTATTGACATTAAAACAGGGAACTGCAGTAAAGTGGCATGCATTTCCTGTTAGTTCACAATTACTGGGGTATTGACATTAAAACAGGGAACTGCAGTAAAGAGGCATGCATTTCCCTCAAGGCTGCTGGGAATGTCAAATGTTTAAAAATTGACTTCTCTATGTTTTTCAATTTAAAAAATACATTTTTATGATAAAACAAATAAAGTGACTATTTAACCCAATGTTTATCAAAGAATATGACCACAAGTCTGCACAATAGAATCACCCACGTCTCTTCAGAAAAAATATGAATGCTTTTCGAAATTCTCTTTGTGAATGTACTGTCAGTCAGAATTACTCATCCCTTGACAACAATGAAGATGACAAATTAGCCTGATATTAACCACATCTGTATCTGTTAAAATGCTAAACTAGACGAGAGGGTAAATTTCCGCATTCACATCTCTCAGCACATGCTGAGACTTAATGTGTGCCAACAGGCCATCAAGATGCCCCACGGAGACAAAGGCCTGAATCAGGCTCATTGGCCCCTCTTTCAGATGAGCCCCTAGTCATGATCCCCCTGCCTTGGTTAGTGACAAGGCCACCCAAGCTGGAGAAGCTGGCATCTTCTCTCCCTCCACCTTCCCAGCCAATTACTTACCAAGAAGTGTCAATGCTGCCTCTCCAGTTTTCCTGGCATTAAACTGTTTTCCATTCCTATAGCCAGTGCCTTTATTCAATTCAATTCTGTTCAACAAACACCTTTTTGGTTCCTACTTCTGCCAGGCTAGACACTTCCCCTTTGCCAAGCTCCTAGGGCACAATGACATGTGTCGAGTTCTTAACAGAACCATGGAAGAGTTTCTGTCACTGATCATTGTTTATCTAGGACATTTCAATGGACTTTTAGCTGGTCTTTCCTGCTCTACTTCCCCCCTTCCTTCTTCCCACGCCAACTTCCCTGGTAGTAAAATATTCTTGTCGACTGCTCTGATTCACTTTCCCATATGAAACCATTCATGGCTGTCCATGGCCAATGAGAGATCCCACACTCTTCATTGCTCCCCATTCAAGGCTTTTCTTAATCTAATTTCAAACCTTAAATTCCATTATGCCCAGCTCTCCCTCTGGGCTACACCACACCCCCATGCAAATTCTGCTTCAGTCAAGCTCTTGGCTCCAAAACCTAAGCTATTCTTTCCTCTTCTATGTTGTAATTACTCAAGTAATTTTTCCTCATTTTTATCTTGTCAACAAAGCATAAAGTTGCTCCCTGCCATCTATTTTACAAAGATTTACACTAGCATTACAAGCATATGGTGCTCCAGTTTCATGTATTCTTACAGAGAGGAGTACAGAGCCTGAATTCTGGGTCCCTGAGTTCAAATCCTGGTTCTATCACTTTCTAGATGTGTGATCCTAGATAAGCTATTTAAACTTACAAGTCTTAGTTTCCTCAATTGTAAAATGGAAAATGACAGGACTCTTTAACATATTTGATTTTCCAAGCATAGTATACTTTTGGAAACTTTTATATTCTTCCACCATACCCCTTCCTGGTAGATGTGTCTGCATATATTTGAAAGAATTGCTCCGTTAAAATATAACTTTTTCTCTGGCTTGGAGGGGACATTCCACCGTGCTCCCAACTCATCGTCATTTCAAATGCCTATACATGCTGCAACTGCAAAAAACAAAGTGACTTAAATAATCAAAGTACTATACACATACAAGCACACTGTCTAATGTTATCAGAGGTTAATTTTAAGTAGTCTAGATGGTATAACATATTTGAGGCAAGAGACACCACTGATTTATTTATAACAGAACTACTACAGGTCTCAGGAAAGGGCATATTTGTTATAGCCTTCCTACACTCCAGTAATAGCAAACCCAAAATAAACTCCAATATCCACCCACAGGGGGAAAAAAAACCTAGTTCCAAGAAATTATTTCTGCCTGACATTAAAGGCAGAGGTCAGCATTTTTTAAGAGCATGAGACAAGGAGCCATGACGTTCACATTCAGTGTGATCTGTCTGAAGCCATAGATGAGTATGTGAAGAGACAGCCCTCCATGCTATGGCCTCCACAGTCCCTAGAAGACACAGGGCCTCCAAGGCGCACCCACCACGGCTGAACTCTAACTGCACATTTCTTAACAAGATCAACAGAGAAGCCAAAACTGAGGGCGCTGGCAGATATGGAGAACTTTGGAAAACTCATCGAGATTCCCAGATGGGAAGCCTCATTCATTAGCCTTTTAGAGTCCACTCGGGAGTCTCCAAAAATGTCCTTCCTTAGAATTTTATGATTTAGCTAGATGCCAAGTGATGAGTGGACACACACAAAAATCACCAAAAGAAAGAAAATTCTAGTCAAGCAATATTGGAACTCTAGGTCTTGGGCTACGGATTCTAGCCTTACTCTGATATAGGTGTCAGAAATACACAGTTTGCCTACACACTGAAAATGAATGAGTCTATTTATTGTTAAAACAATAAAATAATAACAAAACATGAAAACTTTTGAAATTCTGAAACTCCTTTTTCCAGGGAATGCTATGTACAACTTATTACCACAAAGAAACAATTTCAACTGAAAGTGACTTGGTGTACACCTACTTGTGCCTCACAGATTGTGAGCTCAAGAACAGAAACTGTGGCTTTTATATCTGTATTCCAGGCACCTAGCACAAAGGCTGACACAGGCCAGTGATGAATAAAGATTTACCAAGTGAATGAATGCTTGCCTGAGTAAAAGACTCAAGCAGAACACAGGGCTTAAAAGATAATGTTACAATTAAAAACACTGAGGAGTCAGGTATGATCCCAGCACTTTGGGAGGCCAAGGAAAGAGGACTGCCTGAGCCCAAGAGTTCAAGACCAGCTTGGGAAACATGGTGAGACATCGTCTCTACAATAAATCAAAAAATCAGCTAGGCATGGTGGCACATGCCTGTAGCCCCAGCTACTTGGAAGGCTGAGGTGGAGAGATTGCCAGAGCCCAGGAGTTTGAGGTTGTGGTAACCGTGATCACTGACTCCAGCCTGGGTGACAGAGTGAGACTCCGACTCAAAAAATAAAATAAAAATAATAAAAAATAAAAACACTGAGGAAGTAGCCAATCCTTAAAAGTATCACAAGATAATATATTCTCTTGTCCATTGCAACTATTTGAATGTTATCTTGCCATTTTCATCTTGACACCTCTCTGCTGCTAAGCACCAATTGGCTCCCTTCTGTCTATTCTAGAAAATTCAAACTGTTTACCCTGGCATTAGAACTCATTCCCAACTTTTGAAAAGCAGTATCATACAGTGCTTAAAAGCAAGGACTCAGAAGCTGGACTGAAGGCTTCCTTAGCCCAGCTCCCTTATTCCTTGGACAAGTCACTTAACCCCTGGGTGCCTCGATTTCAAGATACAAGATAATAAGAGCAGCCTCTAGCATAGGGTTGTTGTGAGGATTAAATAAATCAAATATTTATAAAATGTTTAAAACTGTGTCTGGCACGTAGTACACATTCAGTAAGTGTCAGCTAGTATGGTTATTATTCACACTCCCAAGGGACATTCCGTTCTGTTATTTTGAAAAGTGGTTATTTTTCTCTAGGATTAGCTGATATTCATTCACATTCACAATATACTCCCATGGCCAAACCCAGATTTACCAACTGTCTATAGCCCAGATGAGATATGCAGCAGCCTGTATGCAAGTCCAGAAGCTTTAGCTACAGTTGTACTTATCCAGAGAATAAAGTGATTTCTAAGTTACTAAAGAGGTTTAAACTTTGGGAAAATGTATTTATATCTTGAATAATGTATCACTGCACCATTCAAATAAATTGCAGACTATAAAATGAAGGGAAAACATGTATCTGCACAGGAAATGATGGAAGGATGATATCTCCAGGCTAGAAATGTCAGTACATCTCTTGAAGTTTTAGGTCAGATGAGACAAATTTGAAGAAAGGCCATTTGGACCAATGATGTCAACAGCCGCCTTCTTGCCTGCCAGGAAAATGCCTGGATGAGGTCCCAACAAAATCCCATTCAGAGTGCCTAATTCAGAGGGATAAAGGGTCAGGGTGAGGGTGGGTCATGCCTACCTGGCTGCCACTCATTGTCACCATGAAGCGTACCACACACCAACAACACACCAAGCAAACATAGGAGGCCAAGGGTACAGGCGTGTGCAGCCAGTGCCTGAGGAAGGCAACTGTGCACAGCAAGAAAGGGGCACTATCCATGACCTCCAGGCTACCCCTGTTACTGAACTCTGGCATGGACAAGAGTGTCCTGCCGCCATCGCCTCTGACCCACACATTCCTTGGGCGGCTGGACTTCTGAAATGGCAAAGGGCAGAAAGATGACTGCGGTTTTTCCTTTTGCTTTTTTTTTTAAACTGAAATATTTTAATAGGAATCTTATAATATCTGATAGACCCCATCTCATTCCTCAATTCCAGACAAGCAAAGCCATCCCTCTACAAATATGAGCCGAAAGAAACAGCACAGTTTCTAAGAAAAGCTCTAGCAGTCACAAAGAAGGGAAGTTTTTAGAGGAAACCAAGAACAGCTGTTCCTGTAAAACAGAATGACTCTTTAAGAAACCAGAGAAGTTTTCTCATGTATGCTTTCAACTAGATTCAGCATATGTCTATGATAGTGCTCTAGAAAACAACTGAAATCAGAGAAGACTGGAGATTCCAAATTTAAAAAGAATGGATTGGAAACAGTGAAGAGCAGATTGAGGAATCTAGAAAATTTGGAGTTAAAGTGAAAGACAAGCTTAACTCAAAGGAAGAAAAAAGAAATTAAAAAGAAGAAAAAATACAAAAGAAGGAGCCAGACAATATAACATGATGTAGGCATCTCAGCAAGATTAATAAATCAAAGATAGTCGCCCTGAGCTAAAGAAAACTTCTCTATAAAATTAAAGGACTCTCTAGGTAGTAGCTAGAGTTACCTGGAGATGGGGAAGGGCAGAGAAAGACCAGTATTTGGAGCTTCTCTTAGAAACTGTGCTGTTTCTTTCGGATCATATTTTGGTGAAATTTTTTAAATTTGAAAGATAACGATGTTATTGTTATTCCGGCAAGAAACAGGTTATTTTCAAAGGTTCCCCAAATCAGGCTCAGATTTCTCCAAAAATCTAAATACCAGAAGATAGTAGACAACAATTTTGAGAAGAATCAAGCTACCCAGCAAACAGTTCTGCAGATGTAATGAAAAGAGAAACACATTGTCAGACATGCAGAGACACAGTATGTTTTACCTGAATGCTCCATTACATATTTTCAAGGCATGGCCTAACTGACCAAGAAGTGAATGAAATGAAGATCCAAGAAGCTGGACATTTTGAATGATATAAATGTTGAACAGCAAAAGAAGGAAAATTGTTAACATGACTGCCAAGTAATGAAAATGTTCAATAAACTTGGAATGTGAAAACAAAGATGCAAAATAAACTTGGAACTTGAAAATAAAGATTCAATGTTGACTAATAACACCCTATTCGAAACATTTAGACTTGAAGGTTCAAAATGTAAGATGCTATATATTTCTCCAGTACACTTTTCTTACCTAAAGAACATTCTGCTGGAAGGCGGTGATCTACTCAGAATGGATGAAAGGCATTAATTCACATAACTCCATGATGACCCACAGTATTTTGTTTGTTTGTTTTTTGTTTTTGAGTCAGGTTATCACTCTGTCACCCAGGCTGGAGTGTAGTGGTACCATCAAGGCTCACCACAGCATTGACTTCCTGTGCTCATGCGATCCTTCTGCCTCAGCATCCCAGAGGCAGGGTCAAGATGCACTGGGGGAAAGAGAGTAGCTGGAACTATAGGCACATACCACCACACCCAGCTAATTTTTTTATTTTCTATGTTTGTAGAGATGAGATCTTACTATGTTGCCTAGGCTGGTCTGGAACTCCTAGGCTCAAGCAGTCCTCTCACCTTGGCCTCCCAAACTGCTGGGATTACAAGTGTGAGCTACTGTATCTGGCCTCCCCACAGAATTTTTAAAAACCAAACTGTTCTCAAGACCTCCCTCTAAAATTGTGTGCTAGTACTACTTTCCTTAACTTGTCAAAAATCCTTCAAGCCCAGCTTAAATGTCCTTACTTTCACCCACAGTACATCACACTCCATTAGAATTATTTGTATGCCTGCCTTACTCCTGAATTTTATTATTTAGCATCCTGACTCAGGATACAGCAGTACTGAGAACATGACAGGGATTCTATCTGCAATAGGCATCAAAGTAAAACTGTGACAAACATCTAAAAAAAAATCATTCTTAGGCTGGGCGTGGTGGCTCATGCCTATAATTCCAGCACTTTGGGAGGTTGAGATGAGAGGATTGCCTGAACCCGTAGGTTTGAGACCCACCTGGGCAACTTGGTGAGACCTCATTTCTACAATAAGCTTAAAAAAAAAAAAATTAGCCGGGTGTGATGGCACATGCCTGTAGTTCCATCTACTTGGAAGGCTGAGGCGGAAGGATTGCCTGAGCCCAGCAGGTCGAGCCTGCATCAGCCATGCCACTGCACTCCAGCCTGGGTGACAGAGTGAGACTTCAACTCAAAAAAACAAAAAAAAAAAAAAAAAGAAAAGCATTCTCACAGAGAAAGTTTTCTACATAACCCTAAGAACTTGTGTACCTTTCCTTACTGTTCTCTCAATTTGCTCAAACCCACATAATTTACATAGACTTTTAGGAAAATGATCTCATTTCATTTAAATTTTAATCTGCTTAATGAAAGGACTTCCAAAGCAGGTCCATAACTATGGAACTTTAGGCTGGCTTGGAATGAAAAATACTTGCATTTTTCTCATACTTTACTATGCATCATCCAGCTTTGTTCCATCCCACAAAAGGTTAAAATCTGCATGTAAGAGACCTGCTGTGAGGATTAATGAGATAATGCATAAAAACCACTCAGTATGCTCCTTGCACATATTAGCAGATGGGTAAAAGTCTGCTATTTTATCACAACCACTGGTGTCATGTACCTTGCATAATGCTAGACCCTAGGGGTGTCATGGGAAGTCAGACTCCTAGCCAGGTTCCTAACCCATAGAGCTTACAGGATGATACTGAACTTGTACAAACAAAAAGATACAGGCCTATGACGCCACCATCTTCCTGCATGCTGAAACTTTACTCTGATTTATTAAGCTCTAGGCACTTAAATAAACTCCGTAGAATTAATTTCCCGGAACCACTTCAATTATTCCAATAAATTACAAAATAGTTAGACTATAAGACAAATTGCCTTTGGAGGTTCTTTCTACAAATTAGAATGTTCATATTTTCTAGTTTTTAAGATGATGGCTACAACATAACTTTTAAAGTTACTTGGAAGATTTATATTGTAATAAAGGCATTTTTTCAAGTTACCACATACATTTATAAATGCCAAATAATATTTAGTACATTAAGTTGCTGAAATACAAGCCAGATTGTGGAATGCAGTCATAGTCATTAGGCCAAGTAAGAAAAAAAAACTGACTAAAAGATGCTATGTACTTTTTGACTTTAACACTCAGAGATCATCAGAAATGTAAAAAATCTTCAGTAGTTAAAAACATAGGATACCTACAACACTAAAGAGCTGAAATAAGTATATATTCTGGCTTCTCGTTAAGTTTAATAGTATAATTTCTCTAAAAAATATTTTGACATATGTAAAAAAGATTTATTGTGGAAAAGTTTTTTGTTGTTGTTTTGTTGTTGTTGTTTTGAGTTGGAGTCTCACTCTGTCGCCCAGGCTGGAGTGCAGTGGCACGCTCATGGCCACCACAGCCTCGACCTGCTGGGCTCAGGCAATCCTTCTGCTTCAGCCTTCCAAGTAGCTGGAACTACAGTCACGTGTACCACCATGCCTGGCTAATTTTTCTTGATTTATGGTAGAGACGAGGTCTCACCAAGTTGCCCAGGCTGATATCCAACCCTGGATTCAGGTAATCCTCTCGCCTCAGCCTCCCAAAGTGCTGGAATTACAGGCTTGAGCCACCGCGCCCAACCAGAAAAGTTTTTAAAATAGAGAATTAAAAAGTAAAATTAATCGAACCTTTAGTCCTATCACTTAAGAATAATAACCCTGCAAATATTTTTGTATACATCTGTTTTTTTCTATGCATATAGCAAATATTTTGTTCTACAGCCTGTTTTTCTCACCAGGTTAACATATGCTGCACTTTTTCCATACCAATAAAGAACTACACCAACATTTTTTACAGCTAAATGATAATGACCACCTAGGTTGCTACAAAGTTTTCATGATTACAAACAGCTCCACCTTGAACATCTTTGGCCATTTGTGCCTGTGTAGTATGTGACTTCAAGAATAAATGAGGTAACATACAAATGCTGCTGGAATCTTTCCAGCCTGCCAGCTAATGCCCCAATTCATAAATGCACACATTTTTTAATCCTTCAGATCACTAATGGCATCATTTAATATTAAGTGCTGTTCCTGTTCCTGCTATTAAGATGCCTTTGGCACCACCTCAACAGCTGTGGTAAAACCTTGGTATGACTTTCTTTACTGCACCAGGATTAGAGACAAACCATTAAGTGGCCCACCTTTGAAAAAATTTCGGGTCATATATCCCTCCTCCAGAAGTTACTAAAAGACAAAAGAGCTAGCTCTGCTCATACCAGCTTCCCAGTTTATTATCAGAACGCCGGGAAGGTGAGAGCTAGAGTTCCTTAAGGGAAGAGCAGTGCTCATTCTTTTAGGTATTCCAGTTCCCAGTTCACTGGTCCCCCTTCCTTCAGCAAGTGGTAGAGCCATCAACAAAATCATGCAGAAATTGGGAGGCCTGCAAGAAAGGAAACCAACATTCCTTTCACTGGCTGTCCATCAACTTAAGTGTGGACTGGCTGATTTCCTCTATGTTCCTCTGAGCCAGTAAGAAGAGAAGAACTGGAGAGAAAAGGGATTTGGGGAGGTAGCACAGAGGCAGTTGACATGCCCACAGTTAAAAGTGGCAGGCAGAAATGAGTTTCCTGGGAGTCAAATGGACACCACGTTAAGAGCCTGACTTAGGCCATCTTGCTGGTACCCTAATGAAGATGGCTGCCCTTGCATGAGAGGAACCTTTCCACATATAGGTAGTAGGAGGAGTCAAAAAAGGTCCAAGTGGAAGCAGAGCCCCTGAGTCAGATTGCCAAGATGTGGGACACTCTCTGAGAGGACAGCTAAGTAAAGAGGTGTTCACCTTCCCTGTTGTTCCCCCTGCCCCATGCTTCCTCTCTGTTCCCAACCTTCAGAGGCAGAGTGTGAGAGGGTAACCCCAAATGAGAAAGGGGCAGAGGTGTGAAAGGGCAGAATGTCCCATATCTTCTCTCACTTCAGGTGAGAAGGGTCAAGATGCACTGGGGAAAGAGAGAAGATTTAAAACAAGTTTGAGATCCAGTTTTTTAAACTGGACTAGTCTCTAAAAGCTTATGGAAGTTGCACATGGTTGTGCATGGTTGAAGGCAGCAACATGGAGAAGAATAAAGACGCTTTCAAATGTACACATCATGGACTTGAACAGTTCAATAAATGAACTGCACCTCAAATATAGTTAAATGCACACGTCCAGTGGGGGCATTACAGTACTAATCTAGACTTGGGCTCAGATCTTGGCTTATTCATTCATTCACTCATTTAGCAATATTTATTGAGCACTTTCTATGCACCGGACAGAGCTGGAACAAGAACACAGAGCCCTGCACTCTGGGATGTTAAATGTCAGCTGCATGATTCTGGGGAATTTCCTTAACCCTCTTGGGCCTCACACTTGAAATCTTGTTCTGGTATTTCTTTTCTAATTAATTACTAAAAATCATGGACATGAAATATAATAAAACAAGCTTTTTCTTTTTCAAAGCAACATATACTTCAGGCAACTAAACGGAACTGAACAGCCTGTGTTTTAGAAGCACAAGCACAAGTCACATGGAGGCTTTCTTTTTTTTTTTTTTTTTTTTTTTATTTTGAGTCTCACTCTGTCACCCAGACGAGTGCAGTGGTGGCCGCTCCCGGCCACCGCAGCCTCGACATGCTGGGTTCTGGCAATCCTTCCGCCTCAGCCTTCCAAGTAGCTGAAATTACAGGCATGCATTACCACGCCTGGCTAATTTTTGATTTATTGTAGAGATGAGGTCTCACCAAGTTGCCCAGGCGGGTCTTGAACCCGCAGGCTCAGGCAATCCACTCACCTCAGCCTCCCAAGGCGCAGGATCACAGGCTGAGCCACCGAGCCCGACTTCATAGAGGCTTTCTAAACACAGGAGTTACCCAAGG
>CAUYQG010212986.1:0-19024 GCA_963574415.1 Tarsius wallacei | reverse complement strand
AACTCAAAAAAAAAAAGAAATTCACCTTTGAATTAAAGCCATCTTTATTTTTTATTTTTTATTTTTTGAGTTGGAGTCTCACTCTGTCGCCCAGACTGGAGTGCAGTGGCCACTCCCAGCCACCGCAGCCTCGACCTGCTGGGCTCCGGTGATCCTTCCGCCTCAGCCTTCCAAGTAGCTGGAACTACAGGTGCGCGCTACCACGCCCGGCTAATTTTTTGATTTATTGTAGAGATGAGGTCTCGTCAAGTTGCCCAGGCGGGTCTCGAACCCGCGGGCTCAGGCAATCCACTCACCTCAGCCTCCCAAGGCATGAGATTACAGGCTGAGCCACCAAGCCCGGCTTAAATCCACCTTTAAGATGCTTGAGGTACATTTTGTTTTTATTATTCTATTTTATTTTTTGGCATACAAAATGATTTTGGGATTTGGCAGTCTTGGAGAGATATAGCTGTGGAAATCCAAGCCCATGATAACCCAGTCTGTACTCACAAGGTGAATTCTTCTTCCCACGTGAGGTCAGTAGTGTTTTTCGCTACGGTGCTGGAAAACCTCTGAACAGGATCGTTCAGCTGAGCTACACACACTGTGTTGGTGTTGCCTGTCATCAAATAAAGAAACATTGGGCTGGCTTTTATTTTTATTTTCTAATTTGCATCAAGACATTCACATGGAATAGAAAGACTAATGACTAATGACTTTCAATGTCTAAAGCTACGGTTTCCCCATTTTGGAGAATTTATTCTTTCTTTTATTTGCAACTTAAAAACTCTCAAAGAGCTGGAATTCATTGGGATTAACTAACTTTTTTGTACATGATGTCAACGGCCCTGGACAGTCCAAGGGCCCTGTTCCTTCTATCAGTCCTGGCTGCAGTGGTGGCCTCCCAGGTGAAAGACCCTCCCCTGGAGATGGCACCATGATATACATGGGCCTCCACTTTTTCCACTTTTAGGCAAGACTGACAACCTTGCCTAACTTAAATTTGGGACAACTTCTATTTTGGGGATACCACTCAGAGAAACCCATCCCCCTACTCACAACAGACAGGTGATGTTCCACCTGATCCAGCTCAATCAAAGAACTTTTGGGAGTATTTGATCCAGATAAGGGAACTTTTCACAGTAGAACAGTTGTTTCTGCTTTGACACAATGCTTCCCCTAAACTCCCACAGTGCTAAGTCCTAAATATGCAATGTAATAAAAAAAAAAACACTAGAATGTGGTAACCCTTTACCATACAGCAGGCAATGCTAAGTTCCCTACACACCTTCTCTTACCTAACTTTCACAATCACCCTTCAAGGGGAGACTCAAACCCCAATGTAGGGACATTCTGGCAGGGGCAGGAATGGGGGCTGGTCACACGGCAGATGCATGCAGGATCTGGGACTCCAACCTTGGCCAACTGGGTCCAGGGAGTCCACTCTCAGCCACTCTAAGGAACATTCTCAAAGGACAACCTACTGGCACTTTCACCAAAAAAAACCCAAAAAACAAACAAAAAAAAATCTGGAAGAAACCCCATACAAATAAAGATAAGTCACCCATTACACTCTGAGTCAGTAAAAAAGTACACATTCCTACATTCCTACTCTCTCTCTCTTTTTTTGTTTGAGCTGAGGTCTCACTCTGTTGCCAGGCTGGAGTTACAGTAGCACGATCACAGTTCACCATAGCCTTGACTTCCTGAGCTCTGGCAATCCTTCTACCTCAGCCTCCCAAGTAGCTGGGATTATAGGCATGTACCACCACACTGGTTAATTTTTTTATTTTTGTAGAGACAGATTCTTGCTATGTTGCCCAGACTGGTCTTGAACTACTGGGCTCAAGCAATCCTCCTGCCTCAGTCTCCCAAAGTGCTGGGATTACAGGTGTGAGCCACCATGCCCAGCCTGCATTCCTATTCTTAGCAAAATGGAGTCACGGCATAAAGTTGTGCTCTGTCCCTGTCCCATGTGACTCCATGTCTGGGGCCTCAGCAATGACTCAGGATCACCCAAAAAGGGCTATCTATTTTGCTCTCCTCATGTCTTGGTTCCAAGAATAGCTGCTGCCTCCCAGCACCAGCGTCTCTAGGGAGCTGGAAGCCCTCTGACACCTCATTCACCCCCCAGCTGCCTAAGAAAGTAGAAGACGCACACTAGTCTGTGATGTTTAACACATATTTACAGTTAAGTAGTAAAAAAAGAAAAAGAGACAGGACTATTCCATACTAAAGAAAACAGGTCACCAATCATATTCCTTTTTTCCCTCGGCCTTCACATGGGTAAACACGGGACTAGATTTCTAACCATCTAGCATGACCATTACGTTTTTCAGGTGCCCTTCTCCTACCAAGCCAGGGCTCCCATTGCAGATATGCAGAGAGCACCACGGGAGGAATCAAGGCCCCCTTGACATACCAGGGAGCCCCTCCAACTCTGTCCCACCCACCTGAAGCACCAGGGTCATCAAACAGCGAGGCGCAGATGTTCTTCACCAGCAGTTTGAGTTCGTGAGCCCTTGGGGGTTTGGGAGGACAGGATTCCTGAGCAGGAGATGGAGCACGTTGTGGACTCTGCAAAATGGAAAGATAAAGAGCAAGGGTCATGGGGAAACTGAGGACCATGGAGGTGAGTGCCGGACTCTGGTGCCAGGGCGGGGGCTATAGGACACCCTGCACAGGGAGGCCGAGCACCAGGGGCTGCTGGAAACAATGTCTCTTCTTATGTGAAGGGAGGGGATTGATGAGGCAGCACCCTTCTCCTGCTTGGGAGCCTTTTCTATCCCAAGTAAAGCAAGTGCAAGTAGCAACGCCTTTGGCCACAGAGAGGGGTCACCACAGGTGAAGACTGAGAGTGCAATTTGCAATGGGTCTATAGGGCAGGCGCTCATGAGTGTGAGGCTGACCTCTCAGGCACAGCTGTCCACTGACCACCAGGACTGAGAAGGACACCAGCCGGCAGGAATGGCCAGGACCATCAGCTGACACCCATTTCCTACCTCCAGGCAGGATGGAATGCCCACATGAGGAACGTCTAAGCATTGCCTGGTATTGCTCAGGTGACAGGACAGAGGTGGGGGCAGCTGGGACCAGCTTCAGTCTCATGAGGCACCAGAGCATTTCCAACAGAAAGCAACCCCAAATCTGAAGGAGCCCAACTTTAAGCCAGTGTGTCGCCAACTGGTTTCCATCTGTCAATCACTGCCATAGGTCTTCTTTAAAAGGGGCTCACTTAGTTACAAATGTTCCGAAATCCAGAAGGGCTTCTCAGTGGCGGCACTAGCTCCTATGCAGTGAGACTCTTCCAGGCTGAGGCCCTGTGTGCTGATTTGAGCTAAATGCTTCTTGGGGGGAACTCTTTCTAGACTCTCAAACAAGATTAGTGTTCTTTAGGTCCTCATGGAGAAAACACTATTCTGAGTCAGGCACTTCCCAAATGTGAGCTGAGGTCAAGAAGAAATTGCAGCAGCCGGACACAGTGGCCCATGCCTGTGATCCCAGCACTGTGGGAGGCCAAGGTGGGAGAATTGCTTGAGCCCAAGAGTTTGAGACCAGCCTAGGTCACATAGTGAGACCTTGTCTCTACAAAAAAAAAAATCTTTAAAAAAACTAGCTGGATGTGGTGGCATGTGCCTCTAGGGAGGCTGAAGTGGGAGGATCGATCACCTGAGTCCAGAAGGTTGAAGCTGTGATCGTGCCATTGTACTCTAGCATGGGCAACAGAGTGAGATCCCCCAATTAGAAGAAGAAGGAGGAGGAGGAGGAGGAGGAGGAGGAGGAAGAGGAGGAACTGTAGAAGTCTTAAAATCTAGGCATAAGAGCACTGGGAGGGCCTCCACATATCTAAGATGAAGATAAAGTATTTTTTCAATTGTATATGTGTGAGGGGAATTTTATGTGTTAACTTTACTGGGTACAGGGTGCCCAGATATTTGGTCAAACTTTATTCTGGGTGTTTCCATGAAGCTGTTTCTGGATGAGATGAACATTTACATCCACAGACAGAGGAAAGCAGGTCTCCTTCCCAATATGGGTGGGCCTCATCCAATCAGCTGATGGCCTAAAAGGACATAAAGGCTGATCCTCCCCTGGTCAGGGAACTCCTCCCATCTGACAGCCTTGGGTGGGGACACTGGTCTTTTCTTATCTTTGGACCTGAACTGAAACATAGACTCTACCTGGGTCCTCAGCCTGCTGGTCTTTGTACTGGAACTTACACCATTGACTCTTCTGGGTATCAGTCCCTCAGACCTGAACTACAATTACACTACCAGCTCTTTTGCGTCTCTAGCTTGCCAGTTACAGACCTCGGGACTTGTCAGCCTTCAAAACCCCATGAGCCAATTCCTCATGTATATATGAGAAATTTAGGGGGGAACCCAAAGAATCCAAAATTTATTTTTTTTAAATTGTGCATTTATTCTTGCATGTTTAAACTTCAGTCACCTTCAAAGTACTATTTGATGCAATACACCTATTGAGACTCATTTTCCACTGCTCAAAACAGTTTTGAACTTGTCAGTTTTGATGCCTTTTAGTGCTTCTGCTGTTTTGTGTTCTACCTCATCCATGTCAGCAAAACGTTTCCCTTTTGAGGACTTTTCCACCCAGGGAAGCAAAAAAAAGTCACTCAAGGAGAGATTGGGTAAATAGGGAGGATGGGGCATAAGGGTCATGCTGTTTTGGGTCAAAAATTGCTGAACACTCAGCATGGTGTGGGCAGGTGTCCTCGAAAATCACCCATCATGAAATGAGCAACTGCATTGAAAGAATCTCGAAAAAAAAAATTCACTGAAGCCAAACAACACTAGCTGGTGCACTGATGCCAATGGGTTCCTAGAACACTTACCTAGTGGGGGAAACTTGTGCTACCAGGTGAGCACCCTCCAAAAGATAATTCCGGTTTATTTTTTTGATCCCCTCTCAGTCATATTACACACACACACGCACAATCCTTCTGGTTTTGTTTCTCTAATATGTACGCTATTTTGATAAATCAACTCTACAAATTTACGTGAAATCATTACAAAATATACGGTACTTTTGATCCTATTATTTTTAAATCCATCGATTGTAAAAATAAGCTATTTTATAAAATTTCTCAAAATTTGACATTAAAAATTTATTGTCCTATTCAGAACAGTCAGCCACCTCTGATCTGAAATAAACCACCATGACAGAATTATTGAAAGTACAGTGGCTGGGATCCTGCTCTCACCTCCCAGCCCCCTCTCTTTGTGAAAGCTGAGCCACACCCAGCTTCAAGCCCCCAGGAGACCACATAGACATCTACAAGACCCTCCCTGCTCTGATCTGCTGACTAGCCGACCCTTCTGCTGCACTGTAGGCATCAGGATGGTGGCTTCTAATATTCTTGTGACTCTCAGCATCAGAGCTTAGCACAAAACACTGCAACCAACTGATATTTTGTTCAATAAATTAGTTTCCAGACTCCGCATACTAACAGCTGATAATACTTGCCATAATAAGAATACGAGAGCCCACATCACACAAATCACATTAAAAGTCATATTTTCAAACTGACTTTACCAAGGACCACATAGTAGGGCAGATATTCTACAGAGCTACATGAAATCACTGGCAATAAATTTTATTTTAACTTCAGGGACTATACCGGACTGCTTTACATAGTCATGATAAAAAGATCAGCTTTGTGGATAGATACAGTGGCTCATGCTTGTAATCCCACTTTGGGAGGCTGAGGTGGAAGGATTGCTTGAATCCAGGAGTTTGAGACCAGCCTAGGCATTATAGCGAGACCTTGTCTCTATATTTAAAAAAATCATAATCAAAAAATTAGTTGGGCATAGTAGTATGTGCCTGTAGTCCCAGCTACTCAGGAGGCTGAGGTGAAAGGATAGCCTGAGCCCAGGTGGGCAAGGCTGTAGTGAGGTGTGATCGGGCCACTGCACTCTAGCCTAGGTGACATAGTGAGACCCTGACTCAAAAGCAAACAAAAATCAGCTTATGATTGAGAGATTTCACCTTAAGTGAAGGGTTGTGGATGTGTGAATCAGGCCCCACAAATGCCTGAACAAGAATCTAACCGGGAGTGAGCAGTGCCCTAATCAGATGGTGCTGAAGAGTATGCATGAGGAGGGAGGCAGGCAATATGGAAAAAGAGGCTGCACAGACAAGATCAACCTCCTTTGTTCTGCACTACCCAAAGGACATGAACCTCCAAGAGGCAGGTGCTACTGCAGGCAGGACCACGGCATCAGACTGGACCCAGACCAGACTAGTCTTAGCTCGTCCCACCCACCTGCTCTGCTCACTTCTGGGGCAATGTTCTCATCACCAGTTGGTTTCCCAAGTCTCGGGCCTGAAGGCCTGAGGTCCCAGGCTCTGAATAGACAAAGTCAGGTTTTGGCTTGTGCAAAGCAGGGAAGCAGGACCTGATCAGAATGGGCCTGTGCTGAGTGGGTCGGCCACCTGTGAGATACTGTCTGGACCTGGACTGTTTCCCTATACCTGGCTCCTTCATGCCTTCTCCCTCAGGGTGCAGCCTCTGGCCAAGGCTTCACTCTTTTTTTTTTTTTTTTTGAGTTGGAGTCTCACTGTCACCCAGGCTGGAGTACAGTGGCACACTCACAGCCACCACAGCCTTGACCTGCTGGGCTCAAACGATCCTTCCACTTCAGCCTTCTAAGTAGCTGAAACTACAGGTGTGCACCACCACACCCAGTTAATTTTTTGATTGATTGTAGAGACAAGGCCTCACCAAGTTGCCCAGGCTGGTCTCAAACCCTGGACTCAGGCAATCCTCTTGCCTCTGCCTCCCATGTGCTGGGATTACAGATGTGAGTCACTGTACCTGGTGTAAGGTGTCACTCTTAATCAATGTAATTGGACACACTGTATAGGAATTTCTGTGATTAACTTGGTTGCTTTGGTTATAAAACTACTTGCTATACTGCCCTGAGGTGTGGATTCTTCACTGACCAGCTGCCATCTGTGCCTTCTTAAAGTTCTAATAAACCAATGTCTTTCCCTGCTGGACCTCTGGGTGGCTTCTTTGGAATAGGCCAACATTACATGCAAGCCCTCTCAGATTTGGGGTTACCACATTACAGCACTCTTCCTTCTGTGTGACACTTTGTAACCCTGTGCTCAACACCCAAGGCTTTATCCCAAGACCATGGGCATAATCCACCAGCAAGCATTCATGCCGTGCTGGCCCTCCCATGGGAGGTGAAGGAACACAGAAACACAGACTCTCCAAGAGAGGTGGGCTGAGACCCCAACAGGGGTCTGCATGGGTTTACCTGGACTTCCTTTACATCTGCAGGCTTGGCACTCAGAACCACGGATGGGGAGGCAGCACTAACCAAATGCATCAAAATATCCTTGAGAGTTTCAGACACTGCGCTTGTCTCAACCACCTGGTCCTGGTGAAAGAGGAGAAAGTCATCAAATCAACGTCGCATGCCTATTCCCTGCTCCCAAGTTCACATTCTCAAATACCTAAGACCACACAAAGCAGTACAAAGCAGGAAGGAAATTGCAGAAACTGCCCTCATATATATATATTTTTTTTTAGTCATGGTGTCATTCAGTCACCCAGACTGGAATACAGTGGCATAATCATGGCTGATAGCAGCCTCGACCTCCTGAGCTTAGGCTATTCTTCTGCCTCAGCCTCCTGAGTAGCTGGGACTATAAGCATGTACCACCATGCCTGGCTAATTTTTTGTAAAGGTAAGGTCTCATTATGCTGCCCAGGCTGGTCTCAAACTCCTGGGCCCAAGCGGTCCTCCTGCCTCAACCTCCCAAAGTGCTGGGATTATAGGCGTGAGCCACCGTGTCCAGCCAGTACTAACCAGGCCTGACCCTGCTTAACTTCCAAGATAAGATGAGATCTAGCACGTTCAGAGTGGTATGGCCATAGACCCTCAGATTTTAGATGCATCCTTAAGAAAACTGTAGACAGAAAAGGGGCCCTGTCCTTGGAAACCAGTCTTTGAACTCAGTCCAAGTTACAATGAAGTGCCTTCACTGTAGGAGAGAGGATCTGATAGACATGGAACGTCAAGAGGAACCTATGATTTCATTACCCTTGGCTGCACCTGAGGGCTAAAAACTCCCAGTAGATTAAACCCACATCTGGTTGGGGAAGGGGACAGGGAAGGCTTCAGGCTTTCAAATGTGGCCAGGTGATTCCAGCTGCATTTAATCCATCAAAGTCATCCCCCACAGCACCATCAAGCCAAAAGGCCCATCACTGTCCCAGAAAGCCCTGCTCAGCCTAGGGAGGGTGACTGGGAATGGAGAAGGAGGCTGCCAACATCAGAGATGCACATGCACCTGTGTTCTCACACACCAATGGAAGAATCATACAGACTTACGGACTGACCTCCCCCAGAGCTTTGGGCTGGATCTGAATGGCCATTTCTGGAACGTTGATGAAGGACCACCTAACCTGGAGGTCCTCTTTCTGTTCTTTCATGTGGAACTCCAGCTATTTATAAAAAAAAAAAAAAAAAAAGTTATTGGAGGGCTGCTCTTTCCACCAGAGCTTTAATATGTGAGCATGTGAGAGTGTGTGTATACGTGTGTGCATGTGAGTATGTACCTACTCATTTATTCCTGCATTTTTCAAAAATTTATTTATTTATTTATTTATCTATCTATCTATTTATTTAGAGACAGGGTCTCACTACGTTGCCCAGGCTGGAGTGCAGTGGCTATTCACGGGCACAATCCCACTACTGACCAGCATGAGAGTTCTGACCTACTTCCGTTTCTGACCAGGGCCAGTTCACTCCTCCTTAGTCAACCTGGTGGTCTCCCACTCCCGGGAGGCCACCATATTGATTCTGCAATTAGTGTAGACATCCAATGAGCATTGTACACTACAGCCCAGAACTCCTGGGCTCAAGTGATCCTCGTGCCTCAGCCTCCCAAGTAGCTGGGACTACAGGTACATGCCACCACGCTCGGCTATTCATGTATTCTTAGCTTAGTTTAACTTTCCCCTTGGTATACTATGTGCTTTCAGTGCAGGGTCCCAAACCCCCTATCCCCTTCCCCTTCCTGCTCCTTCCTCATCCTCAACCTATTGTTCAGAGAGGAACTTCAGCATTGGTGACTAAGGGCCAGACGGCATTAAAACTTTTCAGAGTCTCTTTAAAATAAACAGTCCACTGTGCTTTGCACTTCTCTTCCCAGGAGTATCACCAAGACTTGAAGGAGAGAAAGGGAGAAGGGCCAGGATGCCTCACCCTGATCCTGGACATGGGCTCCCCAGTACCCACGCTCACACATTCCTGAAGATGTGTGCAGAGTGTGGTAGCATCCTTCCCACTCTTGCCTGGGCCACCACAGCAGCCTCTAACTGGACTCCACTCTCTAAGGACATGTCCTCCAATCCTACCTATCTGTGGGAGGTCAAATAATGGTCCTCAAAGATGTTCACGCCCTAATCTCTGGGACCTGTGAACATGTGACCTTCCACAACAAACGGAACTTGGTAGGTATGGTCAGAGTAAAGGAGCTAGAGACAAGGAGACATCCTGGATCCCCTGGGAGACCCAAGAGGAATCACGAGTCCTTAAAAGCAGAAGAGCGAGCAGCTAGGTGTGGTGGCTGACTCCTGTGATCCTAGCACTTTGGGAGGCCAAGGCAGACAGATTGCTTGAGTCCAGGATTTTGAGACCAGCCTGGGCAACATAGTGAAACCTTGTCTCTATAAAAAGGTCAAAAAATTAGCTGGGCATGGTGGCACATGCCTATAGTCGCCACTACTTGGGAAGCTGAGGTGGAAGGATCTCCTGAGCCCAGGAGGTTGGGGTTGCTGTGAGCTGTGATCGTGCCACTGCACTCCAAACTGGGCATCAGAGTAAGACCTCCAACTAAAAAAAAAAAAAAAGCAGTAGAGAGCAAGGTAAAAGGGTGGCTGGGAAAATGACTCGTGGAGGGGCACCACAGCCAAGGAGGCGCCTGGAGCCACCTCCTTAGCTGTGGTGCCCCTCCTCGAGTCATTTCCCCAGCCACCCAGAAAACAGAGCTCAGTCCTAGCACCCTGTGGAACTGAATTCTACCAATAGCTCAGAAGGAGCAAGGAACAGATCCCCTTGTGACCTCCACCCAGACACAGCCTAAACATGAGCTTGGGCTCACATCTAAACTCCATGACAACATTATCCATCTGTGCTGTTCTAAGTTGAGTGGATGGTCATTTGTTTCAGCTGACACCACAAACTAATATAGCATCCTTTATATTTCATTCATTCTTTATGTATTTATTTATTTTGAGTTGGGGTCTTACTCTGTCACCCAGGCTGGAGTGCTATGGTGCTATCATGGCTTACCACAGCATCAACCTCCTGGGTTCAGGCAATCCTTCCACCTCAACCTCCTGAGTAGCTGGGACTGGAGGTATGCACCACCACACCTGGATAATTTTTGTAGATACAAGGTCCTGCTATGCTGCCCAGATTGGCCTCAAATTCTTAGGCTCAAGCAGTTCTCTCGCCTTGGCCTCCCAAAGTGCTAGGACTATAGGCATGCACTACCATGCTAATATTTTGTAGAGATGAGGTTTCACTATGTTGCCCAGGTTGGTCTCGAATGCCTAGGCTCAGTCTTCCTGCCTCAGTCACCCAAAATGCTGGTACTCCAGGCGAGCACCACCATACCCAGCCTATTTTTCACTCTTCCTAAAGCAAAAATCTTAACTTTTCACATTTTTATCCCTTCCCATCACCCCCAACAAAAGGGAAGGAAAGACTCGCTTTATGCCATCTGAGTACCTGGGCTCTCACCTCCTGCTAGAAACAGACCAGAGAAAAACAATGCCTTCTCTCGCCCTGTAATTCTGGGTAATTCTAGAAAAAAGTGCACTTTAATTACATTGCCACAGATGACTGAATTGATAGAGGTAACTGCTGTGAGTACTTTGATGCACCTCTGGCCTGAAGAACGTCAGAGAAGCGGGAATACCTCCTGTCTTTAGCATTAATTATTTACCAGTCTTCAGCAGCTGCCTCTGCTCTGGGAGGCCAGCCACACGCTGCCTTCAGAGATCAAAGAGATAGTGTGTACCTTCTGTGTCAGCCGCTTAACATGGCATGAATGCTTTGATACAGCAAACACAATCTTAGACACTACATTTCTGCATGAAGTGTTGGTGATCCTCACAGGCTTCAGTTCTGAAACATTTGTCAAATCCTGCATAACTATGACCCAGACTTTGAAAGTTATTTTCTTTCCTTGTCGCTTTTTTTTTTTTTTTTTTTTTTGAGTCAAGGTCTCACTGTCACCCAGGCTAGAGTGCAGTGGCACAATCACAGCTCACTGGGTTTAGGCAACCCTTCTACCTCAGGCTCCCAAGTAGCTGGGACTATAGGTAGGTGCCACCATGCACAGCTAATAATTTTGTTTTTCTTTTCTTTTCTTTTTAAAAGTAGAGACAAGGTCTCTCCATGTTGCCCAGGCTTTTTTTTTCTAATCATGTTGTCTAAAAAATTGGGGGTGGGGTGGGGTTCGGGAGAGCATTAACATCTGATAAGTCCATGATGACAACTCTTAACCTCCTCAGTTCTCTCAAAGGAAGTGTTCTTGGGGTGTGGTTGGGGAGCCCAACAGGTAGATTTCAGAAAAAAAGTCACTGAGGTAGCCAGGGAGTCTTGTTGGTGCTGGTGACTTAAAACCACGCCTTTGTGAGGAAAGCATCATCTTCCCTTGCGATTTAGAATTCTGCATGGCTTGGGCTCAGTCCCCAAAGGAGGAGCCTGCCAAGTACAAGGAGAGAGGAAATGAGACACAGGGTTGGACTGGCAGTGACCCCTGAAGCAGGGCCAGAAACTGGCAATTATTAAACACCGGCTCAGTGGGAGCTAGAGTGAGCATTTTGCCTAACATGGGAGATGCGCAGTTATCACATATTCAGGGCCCAAAAGTAGCATGGAATCTACCATGATCACTATAGCTCTGTAAGTCTCTCACTATAAAAGTATATAGAATGCATATAAAATATGTCTATTATTGCAAGTTTATTATAAAATCAATGGAATAATAATACTACTTTTTTACTTATAAAAATTTTAAGGAGCTCTTTTATTTGATTTTTTTATTGAGTCTCACTCTGTCACCAAGACTAGAGTGCAGAGTCATGATTATGGCTCACCACAGCCTCAAACTCCTCAAACTCTAGGGTTCAGGAGATCCTTCTGTTATGGTCCGAGTAACACTCAGCTGCTTTCCCTTGATACCAATAAATTAAGGGCAGGGAACTGGTAGAAAAAGGCTTATTTCTGAATTCAAATCCAGGGAGCAGAGCTGGGCTTCTGGTCTCTTTAAAAGGTTCTGCTCACCCTTCAAGTTTTACAGTCTGTTTTTATAAGTTCAGGGTAGTTGGTACCTATACATTGACTATGTGATTAGCAGAGCATTGTATAGAACTTAAATGCCAGCCACATTTTGTCAATAGTGACATTTTATGGTCCACATTTCCAGGGGTATCTCACAGCTTCTTATAAGTAACAGCAGGCAGAGGTGTTAATCAAGCTTGCCATAGAGTGAAGAGAGTTAATGAGGCCTGAGACATCATACATTGCTCCATGTTGCTATATGCAAAAGTTACACAAATCACAAGTTACCTTGATACTATGTTATTCACACCTGTGACTACTAAGAAAAGAGTAAATGGGAATTTACATCTCTCAGTTAATTGGGCACAGTCTGCAGGGAAGTTAGGAATTCTTTGAAGTTACTTACTAGGAGTGCATAGGAGATAAGGGGAAGTGCTCCTTTTGTTAACTCCCAGGAATGTGGGTATGTGCAGGAGCACTGGAACCCTTGCCATGCCCTTCTCTAGGGGTTGTGGCAATATGGACAGACCACAGCAGGTCTCCATATCACTTCCTCTTCAGCCTCCCAAGTAGCAGGGACTACAGGCGTGCACTACCACACCTGGCTAATTTTCTGATTTTTTTTTTTTTTTTTTTGAGACAGTCTTGCTATGTTACCTAAGCTGGTCTCAAACTCCTGGGCCCAAGCAATCCTCCTGCCTTGGCCTCCCAAAGTGCTGGGATTACAGGTGTGAACCACCATGCCCAGCAAGGAGTTCTTAAAAGTTGATTTTTTCAAAAACTAAAAGAGGAATCCTCCAGCCTGGCTCCTCTGGTTGACTTGGAACCAGAGTCTCCCTCCTCAACTCAGATGCCACTCACCTTGTTCTACCAATGAACACCTTGACTTGTTTAAATGCCTGAAAGTGGTAGCCTCTGCATTTATGTGCATATATGTGTATAGTGTGTGTGCAGTCATACTGTTTTATTTCCCTTACATACAATATGGAAGCTTACAGTGTGAATATGATAGCACGAATGTTAATTAATAAAAACATGAATATTTACAGTCCTGTAATTCACACCATGCTCACTCTTCGAGTTCGTGTTTCCCATGACTTGCAAAATTGACCCACCTTTACCTGTAAATGGAATGGGGAGAGTCGCACATCGTATAGCTGGCGTCCTGCAGCCGTAGTGGGGGCAGGCCCCGCACTGACCAAGAACTGAATGGCCGGGCCCTCAGCATGACAGACTGCCATCTGCAGGAGGGACAGGGAACGCATGCAGGTTTATCTGAGAGAAGGGAGAGCTCCCGCCATAGGCATCCCCATGTCACTGGATAAAATAATCTGGACTTGATACATTAGCAAGTACAAGACTTTAAAGTTTCAAACTTGACTATTTAGATTAATGTCTTTTTTATTAGGCAGTGCTTTCAAAACTAGAAACTGTATTTCAGATCTCTGCTTTCTAATGAATTTCTAAGGAGCTAAACTCTGACTTGGCCAAATCTAGATGTTATGCCCTTTCTATATACAACAAAGTTCTTGTCTTTGTCTGTGTATTGCTTTGTTTGGTCTGGTTTGGTTTGTCAGGGTCTCACCCAGGAATGCAGTAGCGTGATCACAATGATCACAGTTCACCGCAGCCTTGACCTCCTGGGCTGTGAAGGCAAGTAGCTGGGATTACAAGCACACACCACCATGCCCAGCTAGTTTTTTTATTTTTTGTAAAGACGATGTCTTGCTGAGTTGTCCAGGCTGGTCTCGAACTCCTGGGCTCAAGCAATCTGCCTGCTTCAACCTCCCAAAGTGCTAGGATTATAGGCATGAGCCACTGCACCCGGTCAGTTTTTTTCTTTCAGTACTGCTTTGTTCTACTTTTACACAGCAGCTGACTTTAAATTCCCCAGACATTTCTACATTCATACAGAGTAAACATCACTAGTCATCTTCTCTGGCTAAAAATGAGTCTTACAAAGAAGGTTAATATATAGATTGTGATAGACAGATATTGTACTATCTATATATTACAAGTAGAAAACATTTTTATTAACCCAGAACACAAGAAATTGTTTCCACCTCATATAATTTTTAATGTATCATGGTTTAAAAAAATATGGGAGTAATTCAAAGCACCCCAAAAATATCAAATAATTACCATATAATGCAGCCAGGCCAAAACAGAATTATAAAATGAGCTCATATGAGAATCTATAAGGCAGAGACCAGTCATGATATCAGGACTAAACCAAACTATATTCCATAAAGCACTGTAGAGGGGTAGTTTTTTGTTTGTCTGTTTGTTTGTTTTTTAGTTGGAGTCTTACTCTGTCACCTAGGCTGTGGTGCAGTGGAGCACTCACGGACACTACAGCCTCGACCTGCTAGTTTCAGGTGATCCTTCCACCTCAGCCTTCCAAGTAGCTGGGACCAGAGGCACAAGGCACTGCACCCAGCTAATTTTTTTATTTATTGTAGAGATGGGGTCTCATCAAGTTGCCCAGCCTGGTCTTGAACCCTGGACTCAGAGAATCCTTTCACCTTGGCCCCCCAGAGTGCTGGGATTACAGACATAAGCCACCATGTCTGGCCAAGGGGTAATTTTTGTAGCTATCGCAGCATAGAGGAATATCTAGTTGTTGCCACAGAATCCCTCTACAGAAGCAGTTCTTCTAGAAAGGGAGGTCAGCAACATGCTGGGCAGAACACCAAGCAAGTATGGTGCTGAATAATTCCCAGGCCAGGTGCCGGATGTGCACAGTCCGGGAGGGGGAGCTGTGAGGTAGGGGGGTGTGCTGGATGTGGCCACTGGACTGGCACAGGGGCTCCAGGAGGTGGCTAGTGTGTTTGGCCAATGTGGAGCCTGATCTCAGGAGGCTGAGGGTTCTCACGCTGACCTCACATTCCCAAAAGAACTGCTGACCCCCACCACAGGGAGTCACTTGGGAAGGAAGAGAAAATTCTTTAACTCCCTAGTGGCTTTATGGGAATCTAAAATGTCAAGTGGACAGATTACCAAAATAATTACTTTGTCGGGGCCTGTTATGCCCCAAAGTTCAGGCCTAGGACACTCCCCCTTTCCTCTCTCAACCCCTGCCTTCCTGCCCCAACCAGGCCCTTGATCCAGCTCTCCCACCACCCCCCACTGGAGCAGAGACGTAACCTGTGTGCCTGGCCTCTGGCAAGGGTCAACTTCCAATGTCCATGATCAAAGGCCTCAACACCACAGACCTAGAAAGAGAAAGTCCTGCCTTTTCCTAATGTTGGCAGAAAGTTGCCCGACTCATTTTCACCCGTCCTTGTAATGCTGCTCTCAAAGATGGATTCACAGGGATTAGTTACACATATCCCTCATCTCCAGAGTACACAAAGGGTAGGAACAAAAAAATGTTTGTATAAGAAATGTCATCTATTCATGTTAAAAATAAATGATCTATAAACAATCCTTTCTGAAGGAAAATATTTTGATGCCAGATGAGTTACATACACTGATGACATGATATTGACATGACAAAGTTCCTGTCCTTTGTCTCAATAGCCCACGCCTTTTCTGCTTAAAGTAAAAAGAAAGAAAGAAGGAGAAAAAGACAACGACTTGGCGTATTTCTATTATTTCCTTTGGAACCTTCTATATCAAGCTAATCAGACTTTTACCAAGAAAACAGACAGCTTGCTTCATTATTTGACTCAACAAAGAAAGAATTTGGTTTCCCTTTACATCTGGTTCTACAGAAAGCTTCTCCCCACCCCTTTCCCTGAGAACCCAAGCACACAGAGAATCCAAGTACTTGACTAAAAGCAAGGAAATAAGTAAACAAGTAAATAAATAAAACAGAAGAACTGTAAAACTTCTAGAATACAAGACTCCAAAGCTCACAATGAACCATTCAAGCTGTATCACTCAAGTAGTGCAATCACTAAATGGACAAAGTCAAGGTCAGAAAGTCTTATGTCTCTTCATAGTGATCCCCCGGAGTATCTTCCCCATCCTAGGGCTTTCCAACCCTCTAGATAAAACAGGTCATGTAGACCAACCCTATCATGGCTTCCCTTCAGTGCTCAGCTGGAAAAATTCATTAATAAAACAACCAGAACCTGCCTCGATATTTTGATGTGGCCAAACAAGACACTACTCCTGTGGCTGTGGGGTCCACTTAGAGAGATAACCATTAGGGCCAAATCCTTTTCCAGGGCCAGTCCTGACTTCTCCCACTCTGATAAATAATGCCCCATTTGTCAAATGGATGGGAACAAAATGGAAAGAAGGTTTTAAAAACAAGTAATCTTCTTTTAGCGTATTAAGGTGTTATCCACAATGAGGATTAAATTCTCTCAACCCATGCAAACAGTGGCAAGGCCTTCACCATCTGAGAGGGGTCCTCCTCGTGGTCTGGCAGAAGGCAGGATCACCTGATGCCAAGAACAGATTCTTCCAACTAGTCAGCCTTCCCATGTGGCCAGATGTCAAGAGTTAACATGTACCTAAATACCTATGAGTGGGTGGAGACTTGATCTTGATCTTGAAGTCTCCCAACTCTAAACCCAGCAGTTCATGAGAATCCTTCCTAGCTTTCCATGTCAGTGCTTTAGACAATCTCAACTATATGGAACTGTTTAAATACAGTCTTGAAGTCCTTATTGCTTGGGCTTTAAGGGTCCCCCTCTGAAACAGTGTGCTATTAGTATGGGATTTTTAAAAAACTTAATAGATGCAATATCCTGTATCTGCAGTGGTGACAATGGACTTCTCTGAGGACAGGAATTGTGGGGTATGGTCAGGACATGGACTGTCACCCCCCCCCCCAACTTCCCCCAGGGAGCAGCCTCTGGCCAAGACTGGTCTCTGAAGGTGACCAAGCAAAGCGGAAAGTTGGGTGGTCCTGTGCAATGTAATTGTAAACACAGAATAGAAATTTGAGTAACTGACTTGCTTGCCTATAAAACTGTTTGCTGTACTGCCCCGAAATGCGGTTTCTTTTTTGCATTAACCTGCCACCAATGGTGTCTCATGGGCAGAACCTTTCCTCACCAACCAGCCGCCATCAGTGCCTCCTAAGTTTTAATAAACTGATGTCTTTTCCTGCTGGACCTCCAGGTGACTTCTTTGAAATAGGTAAAGAACCTTACGTGTAAGCCCTCTCAGCTTTGGGGCTGCTGCATTATAGGAATGAACCCACCGGCCCAGAGCAGGACTCCACAGAGCTGAGGTCTGCATCTGCAGGAATGAGCTCCCTTGAAAACAACCAGCTGTTGACCTGCCTGCTTTACTCTTGAGACATTTTTCCCAAAGCAAGAATTTCTCCATCCCATGAGCCATTTCAAAATCAAGCAACAGAAGGCTGAACTTTGTATTCCAAATAAATACCTTCCCCTTCACATAAGTGAGGGAGTGTTTTCTGGATGGTAGGCTACATGGCTAAGGAAGGGTCTCAAAGGTGGAGAGCCAAGGGGCATGAGAGAAGGACTCGTGGCTGGCAGGTGATGGCTTGAGTCAGTGTCTCTGGGCAGTGAAGGAAGTACTATCAGAAGGTGAAAGGAGAATTGAAACTGACCTTTTCTCTTTACCTAGCCAAATTCCTAAGAAGCCTGGAGAGACAGCCTTTTGATAAACTTTTTCTTTTTTTTTTGTAGAGATGAGGTCTTATTATGTTGCCCAGGCTAGTCTCAACTCCTGGACTCAGGCAATCCTCTCACCAGGCTCCCAAAGTGCTGGGATCACAGGCGTGAGCCATCGTGCCTAAACAGACACTAAGACTATTTAACAAGGTTTATTTTCCAACCTGACTCTGGTATAACATCACATAACAGATAAATAAGGAAAATAAAAGTATTTTATGACCCAGTAAAGCTACCTTTTGGGGACTCTGGGCACCCTTTGAGACACTTAACTGCTTTCTCTGAAGTCTACCACGTATGAAGCTTCATCATCAAGAAACCTGTTTCCTTATCATCCCTCAAGCTACCCATTTCCTTACTGCTTTCAAAATTCCCTAGATAACTCTATGCTGTCAGAAAATCTCTGTATCAACATGTAGCCTGAGGGCCCTGCTTGGAAATGTCCCACCTTCTTGGACCGAACCAGTATACATCTCACATGTATTGATTTATGGCTTCTTGTAACTTCTGTCCTCCTCAATTGTATATAACCAAGTTACAATTCAACCATGATGGGCACATGCTCTCAGGACCTCCTGGGGACTGTGTCAAGAGCCTAGGTCACTAAGATCTGGTTTAGAATAAGTCATCTTAAATATTTCAGAGTTTGGCCTCTTTCACCAACATAGGTCATGAGTTCAAGTTCATCACAACCTGCACTGGTAGAGGAGAGTGGATGAAGCCTTCTTCATCTTTTTGGTGCTCTCTCCAGCTTAGCCTCACACAGTCACATGCCTATGCAATCAACTCTTTTCTGGAAACTATTCCTTTGTTCAGACATGAGGCCAAAAAACTTCAGGCTGAAGCACTCCCAAGTTTCACTATTGTTTGCCAACAAGGGTACCCAGAATCTTCAGGTCTCACCATGTCCTTTCACTTTCCTTTTCAATTAAGCTTCTTGTCCAGCTCCACTTTCTCTTAGAACACTCTTGAGAACTGCAAGTAATTTAATTATTTTTGTCTCAGAAGAAACCAGCAATGAGCTAGGAAAATGCATCTAAAAGGTATATGTCCTTGAACATTTTTCACTTTAATCACACTATACAATGGGTGATGCAAAAAAAAAAA
>CAUYQG010212980.1:0-23156 GCA_963574415.1 Tarsius wallacei | reverse complement strand
CCACGCCCAGCTAATTTTTTTGATTTATTGCGGAGATGAGGTTTCGCCTGCCCAGGCGGGTCTCGAACCCGCGGGCTCGGGCAATCCACTCACCTCAGCCTCCCAAGGCGCGGGATTACAGGCTGAGCCACCGAGCCCGGCTACAATTTATATATTTTAAGTTGCCCGAGCGGATCTCGAACCCGTGGGCTCAGGCATTGCATCCCTTTTTAATTTGGTATTGATTATCCAGAAATGTTTCAGTGATTGCTGATGAAATCAAGAATAAATTTATTTATTTATTTATTTATTTATTTTTTTTTTTGAGTTGGCGTCTCACTGTTGCCCAGACTGGAGTGCAGTGGCCGCTCCCGGCCACCGCAGCCTCGACCTGCTGGGCTCCGGCGATCCTTCCGCCTCAGCCTTCCGAGTAGCCGGAACTACAGGTGTGCGCTACCACGACTGGCTAAGTTTTTTGATTTATTGTAGAGATGAGGTTTCGCCTGCCCAGGCGGGTCTCGAACCCGCGGGCTCAGGCATTCCACTCATCTCAGCCTCCCAAGGCGCGGGATTACAGGCTGAGCCACCGAGCCCGGCTAGGAATAAATTTATTTTAACTAATAGATTTGAAATTCAGGTAAAGAATAATAGAAATATTAAGGACCTCTAAGATAGATATTATATACATTTCTGGTATATATCATTTCAACCTAAGTGTCAGTATCAGTTTCATCAGAGAAACAGAACCAGTAGTATATGTATGTGTGTTTGTAATAAAGAGATTAATAGTTGCTGGGCATTGGTGTGCATGATTGTGGGAATTGGCTAGGCAAGTTTGAAATCCATAGGGCAGTCCATCAAAAAGGACAACCTGAACTCTTAGGCAGGAGCTGAAGCTGTTGTCTACAGGCAGAATTTATTCTTCAAGGAAGCCACACTTCTGTTCTTACTCATGTATTTATTTGTTCATTCATTCATTCATTTGAGACAGGATCTCACTATGTTGCCCAGGCTGGTCTTGAACTCCTGGCCTCAATTGGTCCTCCCTCCTCGGCTTCTTGAGTAACTGAGATTACAGGTTTAAGCCAATTCTGCTCTTAAGGGCTATTCACCTGATTGAATCATTATCACTTGGATTATCTAGGATAATCTCCATTATGTAAAATAAACTGATTGTAGACTTTAATCATTTACAAAACATTTTCATAGCAACATCTAGATTAGTGTTTGTTGAATAACTGGAAATTGCAGTCTAGCTAAGTTGACTCATAAAACTGACTATCACAGTGTCCTGGTACCAATACTGTTCTTTAAGCACAGTATTTTTCTTTGTTCGTTTTAAACTGTATAACAATTTATTTAAATATTATATTTTAAAGGTAATGAGCTACTCTCATTTTTACTATGAATAACAAAATAATTATGCAGTAACTGTATTCTAATAACCTTTTATATTGAGACATTGACAATTCACCTCTTTCTCTAAATTAAAAAAACACAACTTAAAAAAACAAAACCTTTATTTTACTTCCTCCTCCCTTTATTCAACTCTTTAATTACCCTTCTTGCTTATTTTCTACTCTCTTCAATTTCTTAGCGTTGACTTAAAACATCCATTTCAGGCTAGATACACTGCATGGTACTTGGCCTTCATCACATCTTTGTTAGAAGAAAGCTTATTCACAATTCTTGTATATTCTATTATTTAAAGTTCATCTTAGTGTCACATTTTTTTAAATAAATAATGCCACTACATTATTGATTTATATTTGGCACATTATGATTCCCAAATGTTTTATTTTATAAAACTACATTGTTTTTATAACAAGCAGAAGTTATTTTTAAACAGTGGTCCAGAGTTTCAGAATGAAGACTCCTCCAATGATTTCTTGAAAACAAAAAAAACCAGGTTCATATTGGAAACATTGTTTTAGTATATACTCGATAACCTCTGGGAGAAACATTATTATTATGTGAAGGATCATAGCTCTGCAGGATTAAAACAATGCTTAATAGTTCTATAGAATCTTGAAATTTTGGCAAACATCCTTTTCAGAATAAACTTGACAAATTTCAGTGGTGCCAAGCACTTTGGAAATCCACTGATAGGGAGACTTATGACTATCCAGTTTATTTATTTATCTATCTATTCATTTATTTATTTTTTGAGTTGGAGTCTCACTCCTTCGCCCAGACTGGAGTGCAGTGGCATGGTCACAGTCACACCAGTGTCGACCTGCAGGGCTCTAGCCATCTTTCTGCCTTAGCCTTCCGAGTAGCTGGAACTACAGGCGCTACCATGCCCGGCTATTTTTTATTTTATTGTAGAGACGAGGTCTCGCCAATTTGCCCGGGCTGGTCTCAAACCTGTGTGCTCAATCAATCCACTTGCCTCGGCCTCCCAGAGTGCTGGGATTACTGGCTGAGTCACTGAGCCCAGCCTGACTATCCAGTTTAAGCTGTTAAATTTAAATGCATATTAATGGAAATGCACATTAGAATAAATTCTTTTTTTTTTTTGAGCCAGTTTCACTCTGTTGCCCCAGGCTGGAGTGCAGTGACACGATCACAGCCACTGCAGCCTCAACCTGAGGGCCTCAGGCAGTTATTCTGCCTCAGCCTCCCGAGTTGCTGGAACTACAGGTACATGCCAATATGCCTGCCTAACTTTTTATATTTTTGTAGAGATGAGGTCTTGCTGTGTTACCTAGGCTGGTCTTGAACCCCAGGGCTCTGGCAATCCTCTCGTCTCCGCCTCCCAAGGTGCTGGGATTACAGGCTTGAGCCACTACACCTAGCCTGATGTTTTTTATTTTGTATTAAAATCAGTGCCACTGAGTTATTTTATACTTAGTTTGTAATACAGCACATAATTTTTTACACAGGACCCATTTCTGTTTAGATAATGACTGTGGTGATATGAAATGCTTCTTCATTTCTAATGGCCACATTATGCCTTTGCTTGTATTAATTCATTTAATAAATATATTTATATTACATGCCTGTGTGTTTTTGATGACATTTTAGAGACTGGTGATACGATCCTGGACAAGAACAACATCATTCCTGCCATCATAAAGTGTATTATCTAGTAGAGAAAAAGACATCACTGCTGTACCCTCTTATCCTCAGGGATTGCTTTCCAAGTCCCCCAGTGCATGCCTGAAACTTCGAATAGTGTCAAACGTGATTGTCATCAATCAGCACATTTCTGTTCATGCCTTCCATCCACAAATTGAATGGCATTTCCATCTTAACTTAGCACTTACCTCACACTGTGGTCATAACTTTTTGCAATTTGAGAAATAACAGCAAAACTAGCACGGATTTCTTTTTTCTTCACAATTTCACAGATAGAAGATTCATTCTTACCATAAAACTTAGCAACTTTAGTGTATGCTTTTTTCCCTTTCCTTATCAAGTTGAGAACTTTCACCTTTTCATTTAGAGGAAGTATTTTATAGCTTCTCTGGCATATCTGAATAGCTGGTGAGAGATTTCAGTATGCTAGCCTGAACGATGCAATTTAAAACCTAAGAATTGTTTATTTCTAGAATATTCCATTGGATATCTTCAGAAATTGCAGAAAGTGAAACCTCATAAGGGGGGAACTACTGTAAATAAAAACGGGTATGCAACTTCTTAGGCTTGAAACAAGTACCATAAAAGAAAAATGCAATGTAGGATAGAGTATATTATAGGGGTAGTAAATTGATTTTGAGAGAACCAGAGTAGTGTTCCTTGAGGAAGTCCCATTTAACTGGAGCCTGAAAAATGAATAATAATTAAAAACTAACAGATAGTGTTTGCTGTACATCACACACTATTCTAGATCCTTATTATATATTAACTCATTTTAGCCTCATAGCAACCCTATGAGGTGCTGTTTTTCTCTTCATCTTACAGAAGAATCTATGGCATAGAGGGATTAGCTAATTTCCATCAGGTCACATAGCTAATTATTAGTAAAACTGGAATTTGAGCCCAGGCAAAATAGTCTGTTCCCTTAACCATTGTGTTAAGTATGTGATAGGAGTTAACTGGGAGAAGAGAATAGGGAAGATCATGTCAGGAACCCATGTATAAGTGCCCTAAGGAAGAGGGAAGGAAGATCATTGTGGTTGAAGTTGGCAAATCAAGGATAAAATAGCATAAATGAAGCTAGAGGAGGTAGTTCCATATTCAGATTTATTATTATCTTATCACTTTGACTTTAGTGTGAAAATATGTTAGGAATAGGAGTCAATGTGGGAAGATCAATTGATTGTTGCAGTTATCTAATGAGATGATGCTGGCTTGGACCCATGTTGTGGCACACGAGCAAACTATAGATTCTTAAAACATTTGGAAGATAAATATTGCAGGATTCTGTTTGTTTGGATTTGAGAAGGGGAGCTTACTGTTAAGTTTCTAGCTAGAACAGCTGGCTGGGTAGTGATACCATTCACTGAAATAATATTAAAGAGAACACACTTGAAGAGCAAACTGTAAATTTAGTTTTGTGTTCTCTTGAGTTTCAGTAACTTTTATATTAAAGCAAGTACATGCCTGTAAAATTCTGTAGTTTAGAAGAGTTCTGGGCTTGAGATGAAATTTCAAAGAGGGGAAAACACACTGAGAAGTCCAAGAATCAGGGGTGGAGGCACTGGCAGCAGCATTGGGTAGAAGAGGTAAAGGTATATAAAGGAGTCTGAAGAGAGGGAGCTGGATAGATGTAAGAAACACTGACAAAATATGAGAAAATGAAAAGGAATGCAGCTTCCTGTTTTAATTTTCTGATAATATTACCTACATTTTTATTCTAAAACTTCACAGTTGTACTGAATTGCTTGGTACTCAACTCTTTTCATTATTGAGCAAAGAACTTGGCCTTGTATATCATGGTTTTTCTTTCTTTTTTTCTTTTTCCTATTTTTTTGTTGTGTTCTTCCAAATTTAATTTCTTTAAATTCCTATTAAATATTCCTGTTAAACTCCCTCTCCAGTGCCATCTTTTGCTATTTTTCTCCCTGATCCTGTACAATTGGAATCTTTCATCTGAAAATGATAGTTTTCATTTATAGCATTTTTAATTTTTATTTTTCATTTTATTCTGTTATGCCACCTCCTTAGTTTTAACTTCCAAAGTACAATTCAAGATAATACCCTGTTCTTATATATCACATGACTGTTGTATACTGTTGTCCTTCATCTCTACTTCCACATGCAAACCATACCTTGATCCAGTTGTTACCTGGAATTATTCTATGCACTAGACCTCCTGCTCTGAACTTACCCTGTCCATCTTCTTTTGTCTCTTTTTTTTCCAACTTTGCAATTTTTTATTTTCACCAAAACTTCTCTTTGAGGTTATCATTATTCCCAGCCTCTTTGTACCTTTACTTCATCTGGTTTCAATCTGTGATTGTATTTTGTTAGCCATCTTCCTTATCTTACTTAGAACCCATTTCACATAGATACAGCACCCCAATTTCTTTTAAACCAAACTCCTGAAATAACCTTGTCAAATCCCCAAATGCTTGTAAACCCAGCTGTGTGTTTCTCTTGTTCTTCTTAGATTCATTCATGATTCATTCATTTAACAAAAAATTATTGATCTGCTACTGTGTTTACCGTCATGTTAGTCACTAGGGATAATGGGTGAGAAAAAAACGAAGAGTTATGAGGTGGCCCTCAGAGCTGTGCTCTCTTTTCCTTGGACAGTTGATCTGTTGGAAAATGAAAATGACATGATATTGATCGTGCCTACCACCATCTTACAGTATTTAATTAGGTCCTGTGTTGCAATTGCCCAGGTTCACTTAAATATGTGGATTTTTTTCAATAAATATAAAATATTGGAAATTTTTTTGGAGATTTGCAACAATTTGAAAAAACATGCAGATGAATTGTATAGCCTAGAAATATTGAAAAAATTAAGAAAAAGTTAGGTATGTCATGAATGCATGAAATATATGTAGATACTATTTATGTGTTAATTGGCTATGTTATCAGTAAGGCGCTGATCAATAGGCTATTAGTTAAGTTGTGGGAGAGTCAAAAGTTATATAGGTGGGTTTTCAACTACATGGGATGTGGGCGCCACTAACCTCCCTCTGCCTGAATTGTTCAGGGTCAACTATAATTCTAAGTTGATTTTCTATTATTTCTTTATGGTCATAATTCAGAATATTTCTACTTTTCTCAGGTTTCTGAACACAATTTCAAAGATCTTGTGTTTGAATCTGTACCTAGCTCCCCAATTTCCCCTCCCCTTCAAAATGTCTTTGTGTCTTCATCTATTACTTCTTCCAGTCTGTGTCAGAAGAGGGATCAGTTATTCCCCCCCTGCAAGATCAACCTTTTCAACTGTTTTTCTTGACACATATAAGAGACCCTCTAGAGAAATTTTAAAAAGAGATGGAAGCCGGGCTCAGTGGCTCAGCCTGTAATCCCGCGCCTTGGAAGGCTGAAGTGAGTGGATTGCCTGAGCCTGCGGGTTCGAGACCCGCCTGGGCAACTTGGCGAGACCTCATCTCTACAATAAATCAAAAAATTAGCCGGGTGTGGTAGCACGCGCCTGTAGTTCCAGCTACTTGGAAGCCTGAGGGGGAAGGATCGCCGGAGCCCAGCAGGTCGAGGGGGCAGTGGCCGGGAGCGGCCACTTCACTGCAGTCTGGGTGATACAGTGAGACTCCAACTCAAAAAAAAAAAAAAAAAGAGATGAAAAGTAATTTTTGTTTCTTTTTTTTTTTTTTTTTAAAGTCGGATTCTCACTCTGTTGCCCAGGTTGGAGTGCAGTGGCAGACTCACAGCCACCGTGGCCTCGAACTCCTGGACTCAGGCGATCCTACTGCCTCAGCCTTCCAAGTAGCTGGAACTACAGGCATGTGCCACCACGCCTGGCCAGGAATTGTTATTTAATACATTGTTTTATTTGATGTTTATCCTATTCTGTATGCTTGGTAATGATGTAGTTAATACAGAGTTTGAAAAACTCTTTTAAAATATCATTTATACAAATGATATTTTATATATTGTTGTGATGTTAAAATGTCTTGATAAAATATAAAGTGAATTGGCTTTTTTTTTATTCAGAAAGACTTGTGGTGGTCGCGGAACACTGTGAACGGAGTCTGGAAGACTTGCTTCGAGAAAGGAAACCTGTGAGGTACTGTGTAATAGGACAATTAAATGAAAAGCAGAAATTGGCAAACAAAAAGGCTTTTTAACTAGAACCTGTAGGGTTTTGGTTTTTTGGTGGGGTTTTTTTTGGTACTTGTTTAATAATAAAATCTAGGTAAAAATTTTCATCTTAAGAAATTTAATTTCACAAGCTACAGAAAAATTCAATGTTAACATAGTGCAGTGCTCATCTTTTTTGAGGTATGTGTTCTGAAAAATTCTTGACCAAAAATTCCTCAAGAAGGTATGTGTGAAAATTTGAAATCTTTTTAGTACTTTGCTAAGTACTAGCTATGATTAAGATTATTTTCTGGAGAGGAGTACATGGTAGCAAAATGGGCTACTGGAATTTCTAGGGACACAGTGAACTTGAAGGTCATGTTGAAGAATAGGAAGAAATAATAATCATAGCTGGGATAGATTTAATGATACAACTTAAATTCAATTATTTCAATGACTCAATACGTTTACTTTCTATCTCCTGTCAAGGAAAGTCTATGGTCTAAGCTTTTACAGATATACTGTTAAATGAGCTTCTTTACAGGTTTTCTGAAGTTATCTTAAAATTATCAAAAATCTTTCTTTAGTATGTAAATTAAGTTGTATTACACCAGTCAAAACTGCTTGCCGTGAGCCTTTATAGAATTGTAATTATCTATTCTAGTTTTAAAAAATATTGTCACTCACATTGATTAATGCTTTTCTATCACCACAATATTCTAGATGAAAAATGTTTCTGAAGGAAGGAAAAGTGTGTGTTCTACAAAATGATAGTAATTTGGTAGAAGCAAAACAAGTTGAGTACAAGTACTGTCATTGCTACTTTAAATGATTTGGTTTTGGGTGGCTCCGGAAAGAGAAATGCAGTTACCACGTATACCATAGCCTTATTTGCTTCATTAGAAAAGTCTTATCTGATAGTAGGTAATAAAAGTCACTTTTCTATATATTTAGAAATAGCGTAATCTTATTTAGAAAATGTGTTTTTATAGTTTTTTTAATGTCATCAATTTCTGATTTTCTTTCTTTGTGTCTGTGTGTTGGAGTCTCACTCTGTTGCCCAGGCTCAAATGCAGGGGTATGCTTACAGCCACCGCAGCTTCGACCTGCTGGGCTCAGGCAGTCCTTCCACCCTAGCCTTCCAGGTAGCTGGAACTGCAGGCATGCGCCACCATGCCTGGCTAATTTTTTAGTTTATTGTAGAGACTAGGTCTCACCAAGTTGTCCAGGCTGGTCTCGAACCCCTGTACTCAGGCAATCCTCTCGCCTCAGCCTCCCAGAGTGCTGGGATTTTAGGCTTGAGCCACTGCACACAGCCTGATTTTCTTAAAATAATATTTTGCTCTTGGCTCGCTAGTTCAAATTTATACTTTAACTTATAGGCCATTGAAGCTAAAATCAATTCTCTGTGAAAACTAGTTTATATTAAATTGAAAATCAGTTATAGCCACATCTTTATCTAAGAAAAAAATATTTTAACTAAGCCTGGATTTAATTTGTATAAAGATTTACATGTGGCTGGGTGTGGTGGCTCATGCCAATAATCCCAGCACTTTGGGAGGCCGAGGTGAGAGGATTGCCTAAGCCCATGGCTTTCAGACCAGCCTGGGAACTTGGTAAGACCTCATCTCTACAGTAAATTAAACAAAAAAAATTAGCCGGGCACGTGGCTGTACTTCCAGCTACTTGGACGGCTGAGGCAGAAGGATCACCTGAGTCCAGCAGGTCAAGGATATGGTGGCTGTGAGCATGTCATTGAACTCCAGCATGGTTGATGAAGTGAGACTACAACTCAAAAACAAAAAGAAGATTTACATGCAAGATATATGATGAAAAAGCCACTAACTTGTTAGGCAAACTTGGAAAAGTATCTTAATCATTTTCCGTATTTGTAAAACAAGTAGTTTTACTTAATCATGGGGTCATTCTCAACTTAATGTTTCATTTAATATGCATTATATCTGATAATAATTTATTGATCAATTGTTTTTTTAAGTAAATTTATTATATTTTGGTTGACTATTATGTTAACCTACTAATGCTCTTCATTTAAATGGTAGATTTCTTGACAGAGGAACACATGGCAAATCTAAGTAAAATTTCAGTGCTATAACAAAGACTGAGTTGTTACAGAAACATCTATTTTATGATCCAGCAATTCCACTTCTACGTACAGGGCCTCTTTACATTTTGTACCTTTGGTACCTCACTTGCCTCATTCTTGTCCCAGCCTCTTCTAAGAATTCAAACAAGGGAACAGAAAAATTCATGTCCACCAAAAAATTTGCACAAGGATGTTCCCAGAAACATTTATAATAGCTCCAAACTGGGAAGAACTCAAACATCCATTAACAGGAAAATGAATAAGCAAATCATGGTACAGGTTGAGTATCCTATATCCAAGAGTCTTGAGACCAAAAGTGTTTTGGATTTCTTTTTTTTGGAATAATGAGTTATCTTGTAGATGGAACATTAGTCCAAACACAAAATTCATTTTTGTTTTATAGATACTTTTTATACACATCCCCTGAATGTATTTTATACGATATTTTTAGTGATTTTGTGCATGAAAAATTTATGTTAAGTATTTATATATTAAGAAATTTCCACTTGTGGTATCAAAAAATTTCAGATTTTGAGCATTTTGGATCTCAGGTTTTCAGGTTGAGGATGCTCAACCTGTATGTTAATCAACAATGGAAAGGAATGAACGACTGATACACACAACACATGTATGTACCTTAAAAATATTATGCTGAGCAAAAGAAGCCAGACACAGAGATTATCATTACTTATCTATGGTGATAGAAAAATAGTGCTTTACTCTCATTGGGGCTAGTAGCTAATGCAAACACTGATTCAAAGTGACCTTGAGGGAAGTTTTTGGGGTGATGTAATGTTTTTGCCTCTTGATCAACATATTATCTACCAGATATATACTTTTGTCAAAACTAAATAAAATGTACACTTAGAATTTATGCATTTAACCTATGTAATTTGTACCTCAAGTTTTCAAAAGAGCCTGTTGAGTTATTTATATGGCTTGAATTTTGAGTCCCTCATATGCAAGCAATATTATGTTGTTAAGGCAGATGTTTGATCCGATGACTTACTTTTTGTATTTTTTTGTTTTTTTTAGAAGGAATATTATAAATTAGTTATTGCTTAACAAATTACATCAATACTTAGTGGCTTAAGACAATGATAAACATTTATTATCGCCTATAATTTTGAAGAGTCAAGAATTCAGGTATGGATTAGCTGGATGGTTCTAGCGCAGGGTCTCACAATGTTTCAGTTAAGATTACAGCTGGGCCTGTAGTTATCTGAAAGCTTTACTGGAGGTGAGTGATCTGTTCCTAAGATGGTTCACTTATAAGATGGTGCCAGCTGTTGACAAGTTCTTCTCTATGTTGAGGGCCTTTTCACAGACATCTTGACTATTCTTTTTTTGTTGTTGAGTTGGAGTCTCACTTTGTCACCCAAGCTAGAATGCAGTGACACTCTCATGGCCACTGCAGCCTTGACCTGCTGGACTCAGGTAATCCTTCCACCTCAGCCTTCCAAGTAGCTGGAACTACAGGCATGTGCCACCATGGCTGGCTAATTTTTTGATTTATTGTAGAGATGTCTCACCAAGTTGTCCAGGCTGGTCTCAAACCCAGGAGCTCAGGCAATCCTCTCACCTCAGCCTCCCAAAGTGCTGGGATTATAGGCGTGAGCCACCATGCCTAACCTTTGACTATTATAGCATGGTGGTTAGCTTCTATTAGAGTAAACAATCTAAGAGAATATAAAGCAAGGTGCAAGCCACAGTGCCTTTTGTGAGCTAGCATCAAAAACCACACACTGTTATTTCTGCAATATCCTATTAGTTGACACAGATCAGCCAGGCATTAACTGTATTTATTGTGGGAGGAGATTACTCAAGAATGTGAATTTTAAGAGTCAGGGCTCATTGGGGGTCATCTTGGAGGCTGGCTACCACAGAAGTCTCAGATTGCACAAGTACTTTTTAAAAAATGTGAGTGAAATGCTAAAACACCATTATTGCTAACTGAAAAATAACTGAAGTTCTTAAAATTATCCATTTAGAGTATTAGGGCAGAAAAAAAGGAAGGAGTTTGCACTTTAAAGTGAGGTCTAAAAGTCCTAGTGATGAAATAGTGTCTTTATGGACATAGTTATACTATGATCATAATTGCGCCATGTCCTGAAAATTGATGTTACACAATGGCTTGTTCTCCCATAAGTTTCAGAAGACTTCATAAGCCACTAAAGCAGTCCTCTGAGCAATAAGATGGTAGTAACTGTAGAATGTTGTTTCTGATCTCCATGTGTGCCCTTCTGCTCCTTTATGTCCTTCTTTTACTTATTAAAAGAACTGATGCAACAGAAAGAAGATGACTCAGAAGACATATTTCCATTTTCATCATTTTACCTCAACTCCATCTTTTTTTCTTTTTACTTTTTTAACCTTTAAATTGAATTATATACAGATGAGATCAGTGTTGCTTTGCCAGTAAGATACATCCATTAGCTCATGAACAGTTTTACTTTTCTGTTTGTCATCCTTTATCCTGTTTTAGAGATGATGAAGCTGACAGCAGTGAACATCAGTGGTTTCTTCAGTGCCTTTTGTTTGTCTTCATGAGGACAAAATACTGTAGATAGAAGCACACTCCTTGAGGATGTAGATGAAAATGGAAAGGATTAAATGAAAAATGCATATTGTCTTTTTGCCATTTATACTTTATAACAGTCTTTTTTATTTATTTTAAATAGAACATACAATAGCTTTAATAGGTCTTATAATTTCTTCAAGTGAGATATATGTAAACATTTATGTAAATAAAGTCTTTTAAAATTATTCTAATTAAAATTCAATATTTCCCATGTACATTTTGAAATGTAACATTCGGTACTTAATGCCTTTGAGTAGAAATGGTTCTGCCAGGTTCACTTCCAAGTTGTTGTCTGATCCATTCATCTAAATTAGTTTTACTGAGAACTCTGACTTTTCCATGTATTTGGATTATATTAGTCTCCAATAACAGAGCAGGTGATGTGTAGAGTTGATGTGCTGCAATTTTAATTACTTCTGTAACCTGTTTATGGAAAGTGAGAAGATGTTCTTAAGGCTTATAAAGTAGTGCTTTCCTCCTGCACTTGTATGAAAGACTGATGCAATGTAAACAGGAAATCTTCTATTTAGATGGGGTTGTAATTTGAGACCCATAGTTTTTACTTGTCCATCTGTCTTCTTTAACTGTTGCAAAACTCTAGCTGCCATTTGTCTGGCAGTTATTTGCAGCTGATTTTTTAAAACACAAGTGTCATTCAAGTATATCTCACTGGATTTATATTTTGAAGAAAATGTTAAATTTTTGGTAAAATTGGTGGAACAGAGAGTAGGGGAATGAAAACGAGGAACATTTCTAATATAACTGCTAATAGAATTACTAATATAACTTACAGCTATCTCAGAGTTTCAGATCCCACTAGAAAATCAAGCATTCTCTCCATAGTTTTAATGGACATAAAACTCTTTTGAGAATTCATGTTATCCAAGCAGAAAATAAGTTTGTGCTATAACCTGGAGGTGCTATTGTGTTAGTCTTTTATAGAGTAATGTTGTTTGTGCATATAATTTGCTAACATGGTTTAAAGGAGAAACGTTCTTAATTTTTTCTTTAGTGTCTATTCAGACTTGAATATAAGGAATTAATTTTGGGAGAGCTGCTCTTTTTCCAGTGACTTTTATATGCTGTCAGTGCCTGAGTTCAGTCTTGCCAACATTTCTCTCCAGTTTCATTTAAATGATCAAAATTATTTTTTGGAAACACAGAGGCATGGGGTTAAATTAAGATCCTCTAGCAAGCAGGTTTCAAGAAGAAGTACAGCATTTGGAAGATTTGTTTGAAGTCATCTCACATTTGGTGCCTGTTAATCAAACTAATTGCTACCCTAAAGACAGATTCAACAGACTTAGAAGTGAAGAAATTTAGATCTCAACTCTTCTCTGAAATCCTTTCCAGAGAATGTTTTAAAAAGAGAGAGATACATACCTTTATCACTCCTATTAAAACAATCATGAGGAAATAGTTTTCCTTTTAAGTCTAGGTGCTGTATGGAAAGTATTTCCTTTTATGTTAGTATTATTCAGAACATGTACTTTTGCTTATATCTATAAAAGTACCAGCAAATGTGGCTCATAGACAGATATTCAACAAAGTTGGCAATTGCAGTACAGTTTCTACATTGTCTTTAAATTTGCAAGGGAAGGCAGGGTGGGCAGTGCATGCAGGTTCTTTTCATGAAGTTTGTCACATATTTTTAGGGTAATGGTTTTGAAAATTTACCAGAATATCATCAGTATTGCAGAGATTATGTATGAAGACTGATGAGAGGCCGACTATGTGTGCAGCTGTTTACTAGCTTAATGGAAAACGTGATCTGACTTACTTGGCTAAGTAGGTTTTATTTGCTCCTATTAAAACACTGCCTACTCACTGAATGAGATACTCCAAAGAATTTGGACACATTGGAATGTGGTCCAGAGTTGGATGATGAACCAGAGGTTATAGTCATCACAAATAGATATTACATATTCTTGTTTTAGAATAAAGCTAATGGTGGAGGTTGAGGCACTCATACACATTTTGCCTTTAATGGCCAAAGTTTCAAAATACACTTGAAATTATAACTGTGAAGTAATGTAAATTAGAAAGAGAGATATATATAACTGATTTGTATATTTTTTCATGTTTTTCCTTTTTGCTTGAAGAAGGAAAATAATACCAAGATGCTCTTTACTCAGGGCTGGAATCTTGCAGCAATTTTTTTTCTTTCTCTCTCTCTTGAACCCTATCTCCTGTTAGTTGTCAAGTATTGTGACTATATCCTTGGTGATATTTCTCAGATCTCTCCTGTCCTCTAAATTCTTTAGTTTAGATCTTCATTAACAAATAGCTTGACTTTTGCATTGCACCATTCTAACTGGTGTTCCTGACTTTAGTCTTGCAATACTTTAGTTATCCCTACTTTATCTACTATATTAATATTCTTGAAGATCAGCCCATTCCTTGCTTAGAAACATTTGGTAGCTTCCCATTTCTTTTTCCAGAAAAGGGATTTTATAATAATATAATCTGGCTTAAATCTAACCCTCTAATTACAACCACTTCTGTTACTACTACTGCTCTAAATATTACTCTCAACTCTCTCATTTCCAAATAGTGTCTAAATTGTGTAAATAATTTTTATTCTTAACAGTATGTAGTTGGTGAGATTTAATTCCAAAGAGTTGAAATAAACCATGGCTAGGCATAGTGGCTCACACCTGTAATCCCAGCACTTTGGGAGACAGGCAAGAGGATTGCCTGAGTCCAGGGGTACGAGACCAGCCTGGGCAACTTAGCGAGACTTGTCTGTACAATAAATCTAAAAATTACCCAGGTGTGGTGGCGTGCGCCTATAGTTCTAGCTGCTTGGAAGGCTGAGGTGGAAGGATTGCCTGAACCCAGCAAATTGAGGCTGCGGTGGCCGTGAACCTGCCACTGTACTCCAGTCTGGGCAACAGGGTGAGATTCTGACTCAAACAAACAAAAAAAAAGAAATACACCATGAAGACTGAGCTGTGTCTTTCTGCCCAACAGTGTTCTACAATCTTAGCACAAGGAATAGCACTTCTTCAAGTAGTACACTTTCCTGTCTCCCTTTGTATCTTTCCTCTCAATCAAGTAAAACATTATATTTTCCTTCTTCAAATTCCTGTCACATCATAACTCTCTAGTAGTAAGGTACTTTTCCTACTTCTAACTCATAAATATTTGCCTGCAATTAAAGAATTAAAGAAGAAATTATTTATCTTCTCTAATTAACCTTACTGACACACATGCTATAATTTATTCATTTATCTTCTAAAGCTGTTATCATATAAATTTGCATATAGTAAATGTGTTGGTAAATGAACTGTTGAATGAATTAATTATATTTTTAGTTTAGTCATACAGCTTGAGTTATATATTCTTATTAATCTTCCTTTTAATCATAATTTTATTTCCCAAACAAATGAGTTTTTGAGAAAGTATGATACAGGTCTGATCTTGATAATTTGTTTATAATTTTCCTAGAAAGTTTTTTTAAAGTAAAATATAAATGATTGGGGAAAAATTGTTGATTTCCTTTCTTGTGACTCTGGGAAAGAATCTACTTCTAAGCTCACTTAGGTTGTTGACAGATTTCAATTCTTTGCAATTAATTGTGGGACTGAGGTCCCTATTTTCTTGATCACTGTTGACCAAGTACTGATATCAGCTCCTGGAGGCCATCTGCGTTCCTTGTCATGTAGCCTTCTCTATGTCCAAAGCAATGGAGAATCTCCCTCATATTACACATCTCACTTATCCCTTGAATCTCTCTTATTTCCTCTGTTTCTGACCCCTAGTCCCAGTTTTCAAGGACTCATTTGAGGAGGTCAGGCCTACCCAGATAATCCCCCTTCCTTAAATTCAACTGTGCTATATAACATAACCCAATCATGGGAGTAATATTTATAGTCTTGGGGATTATCCAAAGTTTGTATATCAGGGAGCAGGGACTTGGGAGCCATTTTAGAATTGTGCCTACCACAGTTTGGTTAGTAAAAAATTGGGGGAAAACTTTTAGACCTACAGTAAGTGTGATCACTGGTGTTTTGTTTGTATTAATAGGCCATTGTGGCTGAGGTGGTGGAAACTGTGTTGAGGGTTCAGAGGCTCACTAGAAGCACTCACAGGACTCAAGTCATTATGCTTATTGTTATATATTCTAGCAAAGGGTACAAAGCAAAATCAGCAAAGGGAGGATAAGGAGCAATGTATGGAGGAAACCAGGCATAGCTTCCCAGGGTCCTTTCCTAGGAGAGTTGTATGAGATGTACTGAGTTCCTCAGCAACTAATTGTGACTGTATGTGTGAGGTTGTGACTGTATGTGAGGTGTCTTTTGTTTTTTTGTTTTTTTTGAGATGGAGTCTCACTCTGTCACCCAGACTGGAGTGCAATGGCTGCTCCCGGCTACTGCAGCCTCGACCTGTTGGGCTCCAGCGATCCTTCCACCTCAGCCTTCCAAGTAGCCGGAACTACAGGCGTGCACTATCACCCCCGGCTAATTTTTTTGATTTATTGTAGAGATGAGGTCTCGCCAAGTTGTCCAGGCGGGTCTCGAACCCGCGGACTCAGGGAATCCACTCACCTCAGCCTCCCAAAGCGCGGGATTACAGGCTGAGCCACTGAGCCTGACTGAGGTGTTGTCTATTAGTTAAGCTCACCTGAGCATAGACTTTAAAGGTTTTTATTGGAGGTTGGTTATTTAGGCACAGAGTATCTGTATGACTGACTACAAATACAGAAGCTTCAAACCTCTACAAAGAAAACAAATGTCCAACAAAAATCACCGTGCTTGCATAAACTATCTAGACAGTTTGCACAAACTAACTGATACAATGTGATTCAAGGGCTCAAATGGGCAAAACACCCTATTAGAACATTCCCAGAGCACATTCCCTGGAGCTCACCAAGCACCAGTCAGGAGTGTATGTACTGCTTGGGAATGTGCAGTGTTGGAGGACTGATCAAATTCCTTTTTATGAGGTGGTAGAAAAATAGATTTTATAGCTGCTTCCAGTGATTCATGGGTGTGACTTTGTAAATAAATGGTTTCTGGCCTTATTCATTTAGGGTTTGGGTGAAGACAGTTTTCTTTTTTATTCATTGTATTAGTTTTCTATTGCTGCTATAACATATTGGCACTAACTTAACAGCTTAAAACAACATAGATGTACTATATTATATCACAGTTCTGTGGATCAGAAGTCCAGTAGGTTTGGTTGGCTTCTCTCCTCAGAGAAACTGAAATAAAGGTGTTGGCAAGGCTACATTCCCCCAGGCTCTGGGAGAAGATCCATTTCCAGGCATATTCATTTTGTTGGTAAAAATCCACACACTTGTAGAACTGATATACCTGTTTCCCTGCTGGTTGTTGGTCAAGGTTCATTCACTTCTAGAGGCACCAGCATTCACCATCATTCCCAGACTCAGGCCTCATTTCTTCATCTTTGAAGATAGTAGCAGCAGGTCTAACCCTTACTGTGCTTTGAATCTCCGACCTCTTCTACCACTCTCTCTGAGCCACCTTCTCTGACTGACTCTTCTTGTCTTTGCTTGTCTGTTTTTAAGGGCTTTCATGGTTACTATTAGGCCCACCTGGGTAATTCTGGGTACTCTCTCAATTTTAAGGTTAGGGGATTAGCAACCTTAATTCCATCTTCAAAGTATCTTTACAACAGTATCTACGTTAGTGATTGATTGGTTAACTAGGTGACAAGAATCTTGGGAAATCTGCTTAGCTCATTCTTTAAAATCTTTAGAAATCTGCATACCACATTCTTTATACAGGTAAGTATGGAAGTCTTCACTTAATTCTATATTTTATATTATTAATTATACCCCAGTTTCTCAAGAGAGGCGAAATGATAGCAGTGTTAATCCTTTCAACAATTAATGAGCATGTTTAGCCTCTGTATTTATTGATGAAAATATTTTTCATTTATTAAATTAAAATTCTTATTGGAGATCAGGAACTCCTTCAGTGTCCATACACAAAAAATAATATGCAGAGGACATGTAAAGATGTTGATATAAAATGCTGACCTATCTGTTATATGCCATTAAAAATACATGTTGATAGAAGGTTAGAGCTTTTTATTAGTTTTCCATGGCTGTTCAATAAACTGGGTGGCTTAAAATAACAGTAATTTTTTTCTCTCACAGATCTAGAGGCCAGAGTTTTAAAACAACAGCGACAAAAATAACAATGTGTTAGCTGGGCTGCACTCCCCTTGGAGGTCCCTATAAAAATCCTTCCTTGCCTTTTCTAGCTTTTGGTGGCGGTTGGCATTCCTTGGCTTCCTTAGCTTGTGGGCACATCATTTAAATCTCCACCTCTGTCTGCACATCACCTTCTCCTTTTTGTGTCTCTCTTGTGTAAGAACACCTGACATTGGATTTGGAATCCCTCTGGAAAATCCAGGATAGTCTCCATAAATACAAGCACCTTTTTTTCAAATAAGGTAACATTCAGAGGTGCCAGGGATTAGGATCTGGACTTATCTTTTTATAGGCTACTTTTCAGACCTGCTAACCTACCAACAAACAATAGATACATATTCCAAAAGTAACCTTTCAAGTGCAATAGGCAATCTAATTGCCTATTAGATTTGAATTGTACTTGCTAGCTCCATAAACAAAGTACATTTCCTTCAGAAAAGAGATCAAGAATAAAAGTTTTATTTTGTTATAGTTCCTTGTTATTGCTGTGAGGCATACGTACCCATGTAACTTATGTGATAAATTTATTATGACTAAGATTCAAAACACTTCAATTAATATTAGATCTTTTCAACAGGAACTTTATCCTAAATTGTATTTCTTTTACATTTCCTTGTTATAATTATGTTTATAAAACCAATGGTTGAATTTTTTCTATTTCTCCAGGTCCAGTGTTTCATTTAGTCACAAAGTTTGTCCTATAAATATCTGTATATTACAGAAGGTTGATAAGTCTATTAAGAGGCTATACTTAGAGTAGTAGCAGTGATAGAGTTATTATCATTGGTATTATTTCAACCTATTACTATAGGCAGGTAAAAAATGCCAGATCATTCCATGGGACGTATTAGACCATTCAGTGACGTGAACCTCTAATTGGGATTTAAAATTCAAATTTGATCCTATACTTGTCCACATGACTGGTTAAATTTGCTTTTATATTCCATGACACCTTTGGTATATACGTTGTAACCTTAGCTTGAGTTAAAAGTTAAATAAACAATGACTTTGGAAGCTTGTGTACTTTGGTGGAAAACTAGATTGTAAAAACTGAGTAAGCCTAGATTTTTTTTTCAGTTAAACTTGTCATCAGAACCAGCTGAAATTAAGTTGATGACTGCTTTCCCATTAATTTATTCCTGGGAGAGAAAGGATGGTGGGGGGGGGGGTCACACATGCAAGAAATGGATGTAGCCAGAAGGAAACCAATATATATTGAGTACATATTTTATTTCAGGCTCTGTAAACTGGTATATTTAAACCTCACCACATCGCTGTAGTAGTAGATATTATGACCTCATTTTGAGGATGAAGAAACTTAAGGTTAGATAACTGGGAAAAGATAGCTCAGGGGTTAAGCTTCATTCTGTTCAAGTCTAAACTCTATTGACTTTGTCCTATGCTACACTCTCCTATGAACTTGAAAATGAAACAGCCTCATTTATATTCATCCTCGAGGACAGTGGTTCTCAAAGTGTGGTTCATCATCATTACATGGGAACTTATCAGAAGTGTAAATTCTTGAGATCCATTCCATATCTTCTATATCAGAAACAGGATATAAGGCCCAGCCATGTCCATTTTAGCAAGTCCCCAACTTGATTCTTTGCCATTGCTTTTGGTTATAGGTTCTTAAAGTTCTTCAAGTGGTAGAGAACCTAGAAATCAGTATGTTCTTTTTTAGAACAATATAAGATACTGATTTATATAACTTAACAGTTTAAAATTGTCTGAGCTAAGTTAGATATTATGTTATAGATTCTGGGTTAGATAAGTGATTGCAGGTATTGCACAGTTAAAAAACAACACATAGGACAACCTAAAATTTAGAATCTACATTAATTAATATTTTAATTTTTGTGAATTGGTAAAAGATAACTATTCTTTAATTTTTACACAGTGTGCTGAGGTCATTATGGAGTTATGTGGGTAAAAACATTTTTTACTCTTTTTCAAGAAGCTTGCTGGAATTAGTGATCTACTTTGCACCATAGTATTAAGACCTGTAAGTCTAGTTCAAGGTTAGGAGAAATAGAACTAACTCATTCAAGGTAATCTGGCTTAGGAAAAAGGAACTATTTCTGTAAGATAAATAATTTGCTAGGGTTCTACATTAATTTTGGAAACAAAGCCTTGGCTATTAAGCCTTCTCATGCAGGTATCATAGGAAGCTTATGGGGTCAAGCAGAATAAGGAAGAAAATTTGGGCATTTTTGGATTCTTTGATCAGAATATGATTGCTGAACTACCCTCATGCACTACAACAAAATACATTATATAGTTTTATAAAGACCCTAGTTTTTTTGAAGGGGATTTAGACTTTTTTTTTTTTTTTTTTGAGTCGGAGTCTTACTTCGTCACCCAGGCTGGAGTGCAGTGGCACACTTATGACTACCACAGCCTTGCCCTGGGCTCAGGTGATCCTTCCGTCTCAGCCTTCCAAGTAGCTGGAAATACAGGTGTGCACCACCATGCCCAGCTAACTTTTCTTGATTTATTTTAGAGATGAGGTCTCACCAAGTTGCCCAGGCTAGTCTTGAACCTCTGGGCTCAGGCAGTCCTCTCACCTCAGCCTCCCAAAGTGCTCAGATTACAGGCTTGAACCACCGCGCCCAGCCCTGTTTTGTTTTTAAGATGATCAGGATTTTGTGTAGAGCCAGGAGCTCATTGATCTCCATTATAGCTCCTGTTTGGTGCTATATTTTTATAAATTTGCAAACTGAGGCAGGGTGAAGTAGGAACACTGTCCAAACATAGCAAATCAGTGTCAGAGCCTTCAGGCTTTATGTTTGAACTTCAAATCATTAGACTGTGTTTTCCATATGTATTTTGTTCTTCGCAAGTTAATTTTCTGCTGGAAAGAAGTTATCTGGTGTTCAAATTGGAAAGTTAGTTTCCCAATTTTTTGTATCCCACTGAGAATTAGTTACATTTCAGATTAGCATTATTCAGTTTTGATCATTTTGGGGTAAAAGTTGAGTTGTAAAATATGCCCAGTCTCACAACATAGAGAGACAGATGGATTTTTTTTTTAAGGCTTATTGCAAAACAGTCTTTAGGTAGCAGTTAATCAATGCAGCTTCCATTTCAAGGCACTTGAATCTGATGCAAATACGATCTTAAATTTAGCATGAATAGGTGTCTTTTCAGCCTAAAATATGTATGCCCAGTAGTAAAATGAGTAATTTCCTTTTTTAAATTCCAGAAACTATTTTTTCTTTAAAAAAAAAGCTCTGTTAAATATTGTAATATATTTAATAAAACATCAAATTTAGTAAGTGATAAGTTTCAAATTAAAAGCCAAGACATCAATTCACTACGGAAAACACCCCTTCTTTAAATTCTGGAATTATAAACCAGTGAATCTAAAAGTTATATGCTAATTGAGTTCTTTTGAATTATTTTGTCTTGACCCTATAGAAGGAGAGTTTCTTTAAAGATAACACAGGATTACACACTTGTTATATATCTGAAAATGAATAATTAGTATTTTATTTTTCCTCTCAAATTATTAAATCAGACAGTAGTTAACTATATTTAATTTATGTCTCCTTTTCCTTAACATTTTACCTCAGGCTGATACCAAGTAAGGAAAGTTTTAGACCAAAAGGAAAATTTCTATAATCATGTTTTACAAGGTGAAAGAACATCTTGAACTCACAGAATGTAGAAGTGTGTTTTCTTCCTTGGTGCTTTGGCTTGTGGAATAGTTCTTAGAAATATGCACCATGAATCTGAGGAAATAGCTTGTATAGTTTTAGTTACTACCTATACACGAGTGACTTCCAAATCTCTCTCTCCAACCCTGACCTCTCATTGTCTTTTCTGCCCTCTATGTCTTGCGATCTGAGTAGCATTTCTTCTTGGAAACATTACAAATACCTAAAAACTAGTGGCTTGATGTCAGTGAGATTGTCTCTTAACAAGTTGTATAATTCACAGTGTTAATCAGATAATAAAAAGATTATTCTATTATCCACTATAGTCTGATTTTTCCTGCTTCTTTCAGTAAATCAAAGACTAAGATAAGTGTATTTTCAGCAAATGAGTACTTTTTTGTGGATAGCCATTGTGTGAACTTGAACAATTTATGTTTTATTGACTGAAGGATTATATATTCTCTCTTGATGTTATTTTATTAGCAGTGAATAATTTAGTTATTTCCACCTTCTTGTACCCCTGTGTGATATTATTTTATACATTTATTTATTCCTATTATTTAATACATATTTATTGACCACCTACCTTATAGACACTGTGATAGGCATAGGGAGTTATAGTTGAATAAGCTAGTACATGCTCAAAGTACAGTGGGAGAGATAAACTTATACAGAAATAATTACCATGAATATTAATAAATTCTACGACTGAGCACTGACAGAGGTATTGTAAAAAAATTTTTAATCTAAAAATAAATAACAACTGTATACTGTCAGGAAAGGGAGAACTGATACTGGGTGAGGTGTGATGCAAAACTCATGGATTCTTTCACTCAACCCTGGAATAATTTTTCAGAGCAGCCAGCAAAGCTTCAAAACAAAGTTTATTAGAGAAAAAGGAGAGGAAAGAAAGGGAGACATGTTAGAACTGGCATGGTCAGGAGAAAACACACCTTTTGCTTTTTACAGTAGGCCTATATTCCTTCACAATGATTGATGTGCTAAAGAGGGTGGAGCCCAGAGAATTGCCATTTTGGAGATTGACATCTATCTGCTTCTGATGGGAGAAGAGAAGGGGAGAGGTGGTCTTTTCCTGACCACATAGTCTTTTGCAGGATACCTGCCAGATGTTTCCAATTCACAAGTTTATGAATTAAAAGGTGGTCTTGTTATCATTTCTATGTTTTTGGTTAAAGAGTAGTATTGGGCCTTCTGCCTTCCACTGGGAACCCCAAAGAGTCTTAGTGATTATTATGCTAAACCATGAGTTGATAGGTTAGGCTGTCCTCTTCTTATATTCCATGTGGTTTTCTTTTTTTTCTTTTTTTTAATTTTTTTTATTTTTATTTTATTTATTATGTTATTGTGGGGTACAGTTAGGGGTTAGGCATACAAAAATGTTTCGTTCAGGTACCCTTGTTGATAAGAGGTGTCTCCCCATCCCCAGACAGATACCCACCACCATTAATCCCATCCCCCTCACCC
>CAUYQG010212978.1:0-19061 GCA_963574415.1 Tarsius wallacei | reverse complement strand
CACGCCCGGCTGATTTTTTGATTTATTGTAGAGATGAGGTCTCGCCTGCCCAGGCGGGTCTCGAACCCGCGGGCTCAGGCAATCCACTCACCTCAGCCTCCCAAAGGCACGGGATTACAGGCTGAGCCACCGAGCCCGGCTTGTAATTTTCTTCTTGGCCTGTTGACTCAAAGGCCTGAGGAACCCAAAGTGGCCATTAACATTCAGTTCAATAGGATCAGGTTTGTGTCTCCTGGTAGAAGCATTTCTTTCTCTAAAACTAAAACTTCTAGGCCAGCAAAAGATGAAGCTCAGAAACAGGAAGTGCAAATTTTGCTAGTGGGTCACTAAGGGTAATAGTGATGCCACATCTGTGTCATTCCCTTGATTATTGGATCCATGAATTCTGGCTATCAAAGAAATAGTATCATATATTGACCCTGATTCAGAGTACATATATACAACGTTTTGGAAAATCCTGCTCTAGTCATGCGAGATATTACCACCTAGCTGGTTCTGTAACTGAGTCTTCAAAAGGTCATTCCACCATTCTATTAAGCCAACTGCTTTAGGATGGCGGGAAATGTAGTAAGATCAGTGAATGTCACGAGCATGAGCCCATTAAGCTTTTCTTTGGTTTTGTCAGAGTTCCTTTGTTAGAACCAATGCAGTGTAGACTATAAAAATGGGGTATCAAGAAAATCGACTAGAAGATTATTACAGTTGCCTGAACAAAAAGATTAACCACCTATATTAATCTGATTGCCCTGGAAAAGATGAAAAAGGAATGAATTTGAGGGAGAGATGTGATAGAATTAATAAGATGTCCTCATTTAAAGACGAGGAATATAGATAAGGTAGTGATATATTGATGCATTAAGAATGTCTAATATATAAAATGGGCATAATTCTCTAAGCATATGCTTAAATCTATACCAGTATAAAAAAGAATTCACTACTCTGGTGTGGTTCTCTGTGATTTAGTTTATTCCCTATTTAACTCTTTTCCCCACAGCATATAAAGGATTTTAAAAGTTTGTTCAACAGATGCAAGTTGTCAATCGCTTTCATTTAGTAATTTCTGAATTGGATATGAACGATTTAGGAAAAATCCCACTATGACTTCTCCTTTTTATCATGTTTTTGTTTAGATGGCACTCCATCAAGCCATGAGATTTTGGCAGGGATCTTTCTGATGTGTTTGGAGGAGTGGTTATTAATCATAATGACATGCATTACCCCTTTCACCCAGTTCACTGATATACTTTGCTCAAGAGTGGAAACGTTCATGACAAAAACTTACTCATCTCTTTGCATATCCATGCTGAATGCATGACCTTAAAATTCCTGCATTATTGCTGCTTAAAAATATTACACTCTAACCTCCAAAGAAGCAGAATTTAAGCCTAACTAATTCCTGTTTATAGCACTCAGCACTGCCTCCTAAAAATATGGACATTTAACAAATGTTTTGGTGATAATAAAATAATTTATCTTTCCCAGTGTGCACCCCTTTCAACTGAACCAAGAAAAGCATACATTGTACTGGTTAAAGGAAGATAAATTTAATTCCATGACAATTAGTAATGATAGGAGGAGTAAAAACCCATCCATCTGCCTAATGGCTGAACTTCAGTGGTGAAGATTTGATAATTCTAGTGGATGTGTTAGTGGAAGAGTCTTTTATTTTAATTCGTTTTAAAAATTCAGGGGCGTTTGACTACCTCTGTTAACTCAGTAGTGTTGTCATTTGAGGCACCTCAGTGAACTAAAGAAAGGACATGGTCTGTATTTCTTTAGAGCAAAAGAAAATGTGATATTTGTTCTATTTAAATTAGTTCAAATGCTATTCATATGATTTCCAATATGATACACAAATCGTAAAATTTAAATCATATATATAGGTACACATATCACACATGGCAATATAGTATATGTGCATAGCTCCACATTGAAAAAGGATTCTTATTCTTTATGATGTATCTGTTAAATATATCATTATATTTAACTTTCTACATCTAAATGCTGCTGACAACTGAAATGGTAATATAGTTTAATGAAAATAAATTTTTATTGATGCAAACTTAATAATTAGTTTTGTTTCTATTGATGTAGTAATTTGTGTGTGAGTTTGTATTTTATTTTATTTCGTTTAAATTATTAAAACCACTTTTTTGAGATATATGATTGACATCCAAAAAGCTGTATACTACTTGATGAGTCTGGAAGTAAGCATACCCTTATGAAATTATCACAACACTCTACACCATACTTACAACCATCATTTCAAAAGTTTCTTCCCACCCTCTTTATTATTGTTGTTGTTATTATTATTTTGTGATAAGGATACTTAATATGAGATTTACCCTTTTAGCAAATTTTTAAGTATACAACAAAGTATTATTAACCATAGGCACTGTGCATTATAGTAAAGATCTCAACCTTACTTGTCTTGCATAACTGAAACCTTTTACCCTTTTTACTAATAACTCCCACTTTCCCCAAGAAAGGGGAATGTGGTACAGCCACTGTTGAAACTAGTATGGAGGTTCCCTAAAAAATTAAAAATACAACTACTATGTGATCCAGCAAGTCTACTTTTGGTATATATATAGCCAAAGGAATTGAAATTAGGAGCTCGAAAAGGTATTCGTACACCCATGTTCATAGCAGCACTATTCAAAATAGCCAAGATATGGAAGCAATTTAAATGGCCAATGGATGAGTGAATAAAGAAATGTGGCATCTGCATACAATTAAATATTGTCCAACCTCACAAAATAAGAGAATTTGCCATTTGCAGCAATGGGACTGAACCTGGAGAACATTATGATAAGTGCAATAAGCCAGACACGGAAGGACCAATACTGCATGATATGTATTTTATTTTAATACCAACACAAACTAAATCATGTGTCTAGAAACTGCTTGCTGAAAACTTGGCTTCTGGGTTAAGACTTCTTCTGATAGTACATAATCAGTACTATGAATCCTGAATAAAGAAAGAAATCCCAAAGTGAAGTAAAGGGTAATTTTTCATTCTTACTAGAATGCATTTAACAAATCTGTTCTATTTGGGTTAATATGTCAAACAACAGGAAAATTAAAAGTACAGTAACTCAATGTCCCAGTCCATTGAACAATTTTTTCTTCAGTTCCCAGAACAAAGGAAGTTGCATTGGTTATTTTCAATGACTTAGAAAGAGCATTACCTGAATATTTTCAAATCAAAGCGATTGAAGCACATTATTTCAAGTCAAGCCTATTAAGGTTACTATTGTAATTGTACTAAATTTGTTACTAACACGTAATAAAAAATCAATTATTGTTCTCTTGCAGTTATTGTTGTGAAAGATAGAGCTAGAAAAGAAACAATAAACCAAATTTACTGGTTTTTAGTATGCATGAGAAATAAGATATTTAGAATTCCCCTTATAGAATTTTAAATCATGGAGCTGATTCTGTAGACAACGCTGAAATACTTAATGAAGAAACATGTCCTTTTTCTTTTAAATCAAATGTAGTTCTCATTTTATCATTTATATTTATGTTTCAGCAACTTACTTTCTCCTGATTTAATTTTATTTACTGAAAAATTGCCTTTGACGTGTTTTGCATTTCCCTGCCCTTCCAGATCTGTCCTTACATGTTTCACACAAGTTGATTTATTCTGGTGCTGTTAGCAATTTCTGTCACCAGAGAAAGAAAGTTATGGGGTTTGTTGGTGGTGGTCGTGGTGGTGGTTGTGGTGGTGTTTTCCCTGTGGCTCCCAAAAGGTTTAAGAGCAACTGAGTTACATTTCAGTTCAAACTGATATTTCTGTCCAGTTAAGTTACTTTTGTTATTTCTTTTAAAATGTAATCTCTGTGACAGAAAACAAATAACTTTTTTTAGTTTATATAAAAATTTGGAGACAATTTTACTATTCCTAAAAGTATTTCACTGAGTTAATGTTTTTTATTTATATACTTAAATTTTGAAGGTTTTCTGCATTTATAATTAGATTTGTTATGTCTTCAAGCCAAAGGGTTTTAAAAGCACATCTATCCAATTTTTATTTCTAGTCAATAGAAAAATAACATTGGAAATATAATGTTTAATTTTTTCCACCAGGAGTTTCTTTTTGGCTCTAAGCGTTACCACTCCGACATCTCTGACAGGTAATTTATATTGAAGATAGGATCCAAAGACTTGTACGTTAATGCCTTAAACTCATACTTAATCAACAGAAAGATATTTGTTCCAATATGTTTCTACATAGCTAATACAAATATTACTGTCAGAAAATTAATAATGATGATGAAGATAGCAACAACTATAGTAAAAATTTATTATGAGCTCTTTGGGTGTCAGGCATTGTGATAATGCTTGCATCAATAAAGACAGAGTAGGTTATGCTATAGTAAAACTATCTCCAAATCACAGACTGATGTGGAGTGTGGATCAACACGAAGGTTGGATCTTCTCAATAAATGCTTTCCTAAGAATTTCAACAAGAGAAGAAGTTGTAAATCTTGAACTCGTTCTTAACGCTTATGCATATAGCACCCTTGTGTTAAACTTTCATGATCTAAAATTAGTGGCAAGGCCATATTTAATCTAAAGAAGGTAGAAAGTACAATACCTCCATGTATCATCAAAAAAAAAGAGGAAATTTTTGCACAGCCCTAATGATTTGAAGGACTTCAATTCTTATGTCAGCTTCTATAATAAACACTGAGACTTTCTGCATCTCTATCAAGCTGTATTCCCTTATCTTGATTTATATCTTCATTAATATAGTAACTTACATTATTTGTTTTGGAGATATGAGCATACATATGAAAAAATGTGAATACATCCACATTTGGAATGTTTGCTCCATGGAGGCAAGGACATGGTCGACATTTTTTGGCCTTTTGTCCACCTCCTTGTACTTTTCTTTTTTTCTTTTCCTTTTGTTTCATTTTTCTCTTAACTCGATTGTCAGCATTTACATTAGCACCAGGCACATATTAGGCACATAAATAATTTCTACATGAATGAATGTATTATATTCAATTTAAATAAAGAAACTGAATCTTAGAAGTGTTAAATGATTTAACTAAAATAAAATAGCTATGAAGTAGTAAGGTTGCAATTCAGAGCCCAACATGTAAACACTTAGGTGTGTAGCTACTGTGCTTAGTAATTACATAGGCTAATGGGATATATATAATTATGAGGCAGCATGAAAAATACTGTAAGAGAAACATATACAAATTACTATGGAATCACAGAGGGAATGAACACTAACAATAACAGGTTTGAAGGTGATGAAGAGTGGTGGAATTTTGAGTGAGGTATTGAACATAAGTTCACTAATTTGTTTGGAATTATTTCTTTTGCTTTCTGCTATGAGCCAGAAATATACTAGCTTTAAGAATAAAACAATACCCAGAGTAAGAAAAGTCTTTGACCTTCTAGTGTGCCTAATCCCATGAGATATATGCCAGTCAGACTCACAGTCAGACAAAATCACTCCTCAGTGTTCACTCCATAAACTGAAGAAAGGTATTTGGGAACTATTGGATCCAAAGTCTGGCCCATCAAATGATCATGGAGGAAGATGAAGCAGGGCCTGGGACTCTGGCATATCCTTCTTTGCTTTTTACCAAAGGATTCCTCCATGATATTCTTCCATCTGACTTTTCAGGCAGACTCAGGAGTAAAACAATCTTGTCAATAGACAAACTCATGGAAAAATTCAGAAAGAAAATATTTAAATTATCATAGTCTTCAGTACTTAGAAGGCTGTGAAGTTTGACTCTTCTGAAATAATTGGGGAAAGCATCGTTTTACTTGCTGAATTCAGAACACGTTTGCTACATTTTGTTTGGGGGACAGTGGATGGTATGTGAATGGTAGATAATGGTGCCTTTAGATACTCTAAGCTAAAAATGAATGGTATAGGCACTAAGTCTACTGGCATTCAGAGAAAAAAGAGATGTCTATGAGATACAGTGGATACTGGGAGGAGGCCAATAGGAAAGAAATGAGGAGGAGCACTTTCCAAACTAATGAAAGAGAGGCATTATGTCACTGAGGATTATGCTTGGCTGCCTATCATAAACAACCCCAAAGTAACAGTGTCTCCAAAATAGATTTTTATTAATCTCTTATTAAAAAGTCCATAAATATTTAGTGCAATATGATACACTAGCTTTCCACAGTCCTTCTTTTGCTGTCAGTTATTCTGGGGAAAATGCTTGCATATTCAAAGCAGTAATGGTTGAGAATTGAATAAAGGAACTACTTACAGAGGTGTATATAGAGAGAAGGATAAGAGCAGTAAAAGAGGATGATGAAAATTCCAAGGACTAGTAACGGGGTGAGCTAACACTATCTTCATGCCTGATGGAAGGAGAGGTAAATGGTATTATAGGAACTTAGAGCCGTGCCCACGTGAAGAGAAGCTGTGGCCTTTAAGAATGTAACACTACCACTGCTAAAACTCAGTAAAGTAGAAAGAAAGTACAGGGAACGACTAAATAGTCTCCTGCTCCCTTCATTTCAATGCCTGCCATTGGACAAATACAACTAGAAGCTACAGGGCAAGGGAGACCAGGAGAGACTTTCAGCCTATCAGGGCGCAGAACAGGACGGAGAGTAGTAAAAAAACAAAGGAACTTGAAGGATAAACAGACTAATCAGTTTACTCCTTTTATCTCTCAGAGTCTGTTCTTGGTTTTGTTTAATTTTGGTCAGCTTGGGACACGTAGTCACTTGGTATCCCATGTTTAGACACTGAAAATTTACCAGGGTTCTGTTATATGCCAGGAACTTCTTTTCAAATGGTGGAGTAGGTCACGAATTTAATCTGAAACTCAAGGGGGAATGGGCTGGTATTCTCATGTCTGGACCTGCCAGAGACCTGACCAGGCAACTCTATCTGCCACAGTCCCATGCAGAACCATTGTGTCTGCTGGGTCCTAAGGCCCGTATATCATAAAAGTTTGCAATGTAGCCTCGACCTGCTGTTTTAGTCTTTGCTTGCTCTGGGCTCCACTCAAAAGTGCAGCCTTAAAGGCTACCTGGTAAATATATCAAAACAATATGCCCAAATATTTTACATATCTGCTCTAAAATCTAAAGAAGTTAATTAAACATTAAGCCAATTTCATTTGGAAGGGTGGTGAAGAGTACAGCAACCTATCTTTCACTTTAAGGGAGTATCTTCACATTTTCTCCCCCATAAAGGAGTCCCCTAGAAATTCCATGGATTTTGCAGACTGGTAGCTATCTTACTAAATCAACTATCATGCTTACTGCTTCTTTCTGACCTGCTTCAATTAGCATAATATAATGAATGAGCATGTAATCTATGGAATGCCAAAACAAATAACTAAACAAGCAAGGTTCCTTCATACTAGATTCTGAAAGAGAGCATAGCTAATATAGATCGGAAATAAGATGACCATTTTTAAAGATTATACAGGAAGACAGTTTCTGACTATGTTAACTGGCCGACAGCTAAAGACAGTGTTTTCTAGGGTAATAGCATACTTGGGACAAGGCATCTGTTCATTTGCTCCAGTAAAGACATCACATTCGGAACAGCAAAAAAAATGGTTGTATTATTGATTAAGTTTGCTGTAGTCCGCAGTCATTCTCTGAGATCCAGAAGAACTTTTGAAGTAGTCAGACTGAGAAGTTAAATGGGGATAAAATAAAATCTATTTTAAAATAGATTTAAAATATTCACTTCATTCTCTCTTAAACCCTTGGGGGTGGCACTCATCTCTGAAATACCCACCAGCAATGTGGTGTTGATTTGGATTTAGAATCTTGGGGAAGGGCACCATGAGAGAAAATTATAAGGGGCAGGGCTACAATAAAAGCCCCATTCCATACAACAAGAGAACTAATGAGAGGATTCTGAATATTCTAAGTGTATATAGATTTACTGCAAATATTCCAAAGCCAGATAAATAGGAAAAATAATCTCAACTAATTTAGTAAAGATTGACTTTGCCAAGACTTCATCTCTCATCTGATCTCTGTTAGTCTCTAATTGGACCATCGGTTTACATAGTTTCCTTCACAGCCCATGTCTAATAACTACATAAGGTCTGGTTATATGCTTCTTTTCAGTTACATTATTAAGGGATTGTGGCCTCTAGAGAGATCATGCAGAACGATTCACAGTACATTATTTAGGCTTCTTTCCTCAAAAGAGACCAGCCTCCCTGTCAATCATGTCATTATGGGCCTTTGAGAGAGTCTAAGTTTTAGAATTGAATAAGTGCCATGAGCCCCACTACAGTACCTCAAGTCTTGGTTTTTGCTCAGCAGTCCTGAAAATGTTCTACTTAAATAGGTTAAACAACACATTATGAGGCTTCCCAGCTATTTCATTCCCAGGAGCCCTGGGAATAATTAGCCACAACTACAGACCTCTGTGGCTAATTATGGTAATTGTGCCCACTACATTTCTAAAGGTTACATGCCATCACCTGACCCCACTAGGGAACCTAATTCCATTGCAACAGAGCTCAATGTCATCACTAGCTTATAGACCACAACCCCACTATAGCCTTTTTCATGAATCCTGGTGGTCCCCTAAGCAATGCATTTCTTAATGTTTGGAGGAAAAGAATTGCCTACAAGTTGACAACTATCCGGGTATAGAAGCAATTTCCTCCTGGAAGAGACCCTGATGTATCTGCTTATGCTATGCTAGAATCCAAATCTCATTTTGGATATGGAGGCAATGAGGGATATAGGGAGTAGATATGAGAATTCACATCTCCTTATAGTGCATCTACACCAGGTAATAATATGTTTAGTCATTTTGTTTTGTTATTTTTGTTAATATGAGTGACTAGTTCTCTTATGCATAAATGGAGAAGTAGAAATAGCAGGAGTAGTTGCCTCCAATGAAAAAGTATGTTCAGGAAGATCTGAGAATTCAAATTCTCAACCTCTTTTATGTCTGCCCAGTTAACCCCAAGTCATACCTCAGAATCCTGGGTTCTTTCCAACCATCACTCTTACCTTAGTAGAAGAGACTTGGTTGAGTTGTTTTAGTTCTCCAAATCTAAAGCTCTCACAATCAGGCTTTACCTCTGTTTACCCAGTGACTACATGAGATAGGAGACTTCACCTACATCCTGAGCTGGGACTATGTAAGCCCCTCAATGCCAGCCTCATAGTTAGGGGGACAACTTCTGATAACCATTGCTTTATCAGTCAGGGTCCTTGATAGAAACAAGTGGCAAACGTAAAGGGGTAATTGATGAGTGTTTATAGAGGCAGCTGTTTGCATCAGATGGGTGGCTTTGCTATACTTCCCCTTGACCCTCTGTCTTTACTTTCCATGCAAGTCCTTTGCAAACTACTCAATTTGAGGATGATATATTTTTGCTCCTGAAATCTTGACTGATACAGTAGAGTAAGAGATGGTGAAACTAAAAGAGACCAGCATGAACAGGAAATTAGTATTTCCACTCCTAGAGAAGGGAAAAGAGCTGATAGTAAGGCTCAGCAAGAGCTAAGTCTGTCAAAGAGGGCCAGCTTGACAACTGCTAAGGTCTTTGTTAGAGAAACACTACCCCTGACCACTACAATCTTGCAGAGAAACGAGAGGAATAGTTACTGCTGTTTTGCTTGCCTCTTACCCTCCAATATTTTGCTGGAAACTCCCATTGGCTAAATTCATCTAGTTCCAAGAAGACGAAGGAAGGTGTGTGCTGTTATCAATAGAGGCTAGCCTTATAGAGCAAAGACAGGATAAAAGAGGAGCAAAGAATGGACCTATAGAGGCAAATGCAAAACAATCTGTGCGTAATCCCAGCATTTAGCTTCCATTCTGAAGGCCATCTTGTTTATAAAGGCTACATGGGTTATATATATATAATTCTCATATTAAGCAGTGAGAAAGCAAAAGTAGATAAATAAGAGGACCATACCTCCCTTTAGGAAACATTTCACAGAAACCCCAAATAACCTTTATTATGGTCTGGATATTTTCCCCCAAAAACTACATGGTGAATTTTGATTTCTAATGTTGGAGATGGGACCCAGTGGAAGGTGTTTGGCTCATGGCGGTGGAGCCCTCATGAATAGCTTGGTGCCATTGTCTTGGTGGTAAGTGGATTCTCACTCTATTATTTTCCATAAGAACTGGTTGTCAAAAAGAGTATGAAAATTTTCTCTTTCTCTCTCCCTCTCTCTCTCCCCTCCTTTTCCCTCTCTCTCCATCTCTCTCCCCCACTTCCCTCTCTCCCTCTTCCCCCTCCCCTCATCTCCCCTTCCTCCTCCCTTTCTCCCCCCCTTCCCCCTTCCTGCATCCCTATCTCTCCCTCTTTCATCCCACCTCCTCTTTTGCCATGTGATCTCTACCCATGCCAACTCCCCTTCAACTGCCATTATGAATGGGAGAAGCATGAGGACCTCACCAGATACCCAATCTTGGACTTTTCCAGACATCATAATCATGAACCAAATAAATCTGTTTTCTTTATAAATTACCCACACTCAGGTATTCCTTTATAGCAACACAAAATGCACTAAGACATCCTTGTACTCAATTAATGTGATCAGAGGGTCACAACAGACTACAAAAGAAGCTGAAAATATGGCCTTTAGACAAGTGTGTGTCCATCCCAAATACAACCAAGTTTTTACTAATGAAAAGGAAGAAAAGAACAGATGTTTATATGGTTATATGGTTATAAAAGTATCAGTCCCTGGCATAGAAATCCATTACATTGTCTATGAAATATAGGCAGACCAAGTTGCTGGGTTTATGTTGAAAAGTTGTAAACTGAAATATTTGGAGTCCACCCCATAGCAAGCGTTGGATTCCAGATTCAGGAAACGTGAGTTCAGTCTTCATTTTCATGGATGGGAGGAGGGGGTCTGTTTATATGCTTCCCAGTGTAAAGGAAAAGAGTCAACTGCAGTTGTCTGAGCTTTCTATGTCCTCATTAAGGTAAAAGACACAGATGAACACAAAATGTCTTCACATGAACTGTAAAGTGTTTGTGGTGATGGTCAGTGAGTATTTCAGGAGGACTGTATGCTGTGAGGTTTATGTGAGCTAGAAATATATGCTACCTCACTACACTATGTCGTACACTATAGACATTACCAACTAATTCCTACACTCTGTCAGAAAACCTAGTTTGGGCCCCCAAATCTCCATGACACAGTGTCTAGGGAACTGCTACATAGTGATTCGAGTTTTGAAGCATAATGGCCATTCAGGATGTAGTGAATGGCCATGTATGCTGTAGCTTGAGACTTGAGTTAAAGTCCTTCCTCTGTTAGAATTGCTACTTTTATCAGTTACATAACTGTTATGTACGCTGCCTGAGCCTCATTTGTTTTGTTGTTAAAATTAGAGTAATCCCTTTTATCCTTGGAAAGTATAAGGAGTTAAAGGAAGGACACATGTAGGACTATTTCTAGTGAACAGAAGTATTCACTATTAATTTCTGACATCTCCCTATTTCCATATTTCTGTTTCTTTTCTTATTTTTTTTAACCTGCCTCATTGTATTCTCTCAAAACATTATTACTGTAGTCCACACTTCACCTCATAGATTCAAAACCTTCTTAAGTTCTCTGACTTTAAAAATATGTATATAAATGCTGGTGACATCATTATATGTCTTTGTAGCCTTATGTCTATCTCAACTTCTCAACAACATTATATGTTTCCTAAACTGGGAAAACATTACTAGGGAAGGTATTAATAAAGAATTGTAAATATCTTGGGAAAATAATGACTCAAATATTTATGTAAAAGCTTGTGACATTAGCTATGTAAACAAATTGAAAATAAGTTTTATTAGAGGTAATACATATTGTACATTTTAATTCTGTTAATCTTAGGAACTCTATTTTCCAAATGTAAAATAGAATTTGGAAGCCTCTAAGAATTTCAAAAATTGAGTTTGTGCTGAGTACCTTTGAGGTGCTAATGCTAAATCTGATAGGTAGGTTAATTTTTTACTTCATTAATATTTCCTGATTAATCATTTGAAAAGAATTAACAATGCCACAGGAAAGATCTTTTTTTTCCCTTAGTCTTATTTATTCTTCAAAGAACCATTTATTTGGTTTCAGTTTTAGTCAGTGATTCCAAATTGGTCAATAAAATGCTAATGATTACCAACATACTATATTTCTCACTTGGAGATCATCATTTAATTCTAACAAATGCCAGTTGGATACTTGTTAAAACAGCAGGAACTAATTCATATATTCAAGCTAAATAAATAAAGTTTGATTGCATATTTGTTCCACTCCGCTTTGACAACTGGCACTGTTAGAGAGGTGCTTCATATAAACTACCTTGAGAATGTCTGATAATCAGGTTTCAATGATAAAGCTAAGGTGTCAAAAATAGTGTTTTGTGTCCAAATATCCCATGTTAGTTACTGTTAATGGACTTTAGATGTTGACATTCACACTCCGAAATTTTATTTTATTTTATTTTATTTTTTTTTTTTGAGTTGGAGTCTCACTCTGTCGCCCAGAGTGGAGTGCAGTGGCCGCTCCCGGCCACCGCAGCCTCGACCTGCTGGGCTCTGGCGATCCTTCCGCCTCAGCCTTCCAAGTAGCTGGAACTACAGGCGCACGCTACCTCGCCTGGTTGATTTATTGTAGAGATGAGGTCTTGCTTGCCCAGGCGGGTCTCGAACCCGCGGGCTCATGCAATCCACTCACTTCAGCCTCCCAAAGGCGCGGGATTACAGGCTGAGCCACCGAGCCCGGCTTACCAGTTTATTTTTATCTGAAATTGTAGCACCTACTTTTTATCTTAGAGCTTTTCCATTAAAATATGTAAGGTAGTAAATGATATATGAAACTCTTAGGGTATCTGACAGTGTTCCCAAAGGAGTTTAAAATTAGGTTTCAGTACTGTGGCACAGGGCTGTGCAGATTTAGGTGCTCTCTGACCCTCTGAGAGGTCAGTCCTTGGCCGTGCTGTGAAGACATCATGTGTCAGCATTAAGGTGGAGTTTCTAAGTTATAGGAGCTGTATTACCCATTAGAAATATAATAATAATATAAGCCACTTATGTCATTAAGAAATTTCTGGGCCACCCCTTTGGGTCCCCTCCCACTGTGGGAGCTTTTCTGTCCTCTCAATAAATCCTGCCTTAAAAAAAAAAAATTCTAAGGCTGGGCACGGTGGCTCAAGCCTGTAATCCCAGCACTTTGGGAATCCGAGGCGAGAGGATTGCCTGAGCTCAGGGGTTCGAGACCAGCCTGGGCAACTTGGAGAGACCTCATTTCTATAATAAATCAAAAAATAAGCTTGGGGTGGTAGCTTGTGCCTGTAGTTCCAGCTACTTGGAACACTGAGACAGAAGGATTGCCTGAGCCCAGCAGTTTGAGGCTGCAGTGGATGTGAGCATGTCACTGCACTCCAGCCACATTAAAATTTCTAGCAAATTTCTAGCAGCCACATTAAAATAAACTGGTAAAATTATAGAATATGTTGGAAACTCATTAAATCTTCTGAAATTCCTCTAGAAACATAATATTTTAATAGAACCTTAGTAGAAATTTCCAAGAAGGTTCTCTGTAATAAGATATAAAATGAGATTTTATAGTAACTCCTACTACCACCATTGTGGTTTCTACACAAAACAACAGTACAGGCCAGGCAAAGTAGCTCATGCCTGTAATCCCAGCACTTTGGGAGGCTAAGGCTGGACTGCTGCAAGCCCAGGAGTTCAAGAACAGCCTGAGCAATATGGCCTCATTCTATAAAAATAAATAAACAAACAAACAAATAAAAATAGCTGGGTGTGGTGGTATTGCTCCTGTAGTCCCAGCTACTTGGGAGGCTGAGGCAGGAGGATAACTTCATCTGAGGAGTTCAAGGTTGTGGTGAACCATAAACATGCCATAGCACCCCAGTCTGGGCAACAGAATGAGACACTGTCTCAAAAAAATATATATATATACTGCTAGAAATTATCTTCAGCCTATTGCCTTACTAGACTCTGCTGTAGCCATGTGCTCTTTGAGCTATGGCTGTCGCCATGATTCTTGGCTTTGGCCCCCTTCCCTACCTTGGGGAGATGAATCTCCTCTTTCTCTCTGTCTCTCTAATTTTCTTTTTAAATAACCTATATTTTCCAATCTAACTTCGGTGCAATTCTTTGCATCTTTCATACAGCATTAAATCACACACCAGACACCCACACCCTCAGCAGGCCTGACTTGACATTCCAGAGGTCCCTAACATTGGAGGTCCCAGCAAGAAAAAAGAAAAAAAAAAGAAAGAAAGAAAATATCTTCAATTGCAATTAAGAGGAAATAGGGTTGGGAGTGGTGACTCACACCTTTAATCCCAGCACTTTGGGAGGCCAAGACAGGAGGACTGCTTGAGTCTAGGAGTTCCAGACCAACCCGGGCAACATAGTAAGACCTTGTCCCTATAAAAATATAAAATAAATTAGCTGGGAATGGTGGTGCAAACCTATAGTCCCAGTTACTTGGGAGGCTGAGGTGGAAGGATTGCCTGAGCAGAGGAGGTCAAGGCTATGAGCTATAATCATACCACTGCACTCCAGTCTCGGTGACACAGCGAGATCTTGACTTCAAAAAAAAAAAAGATGAACTAGACACAGCAATGGAATCATCTGTTACATTTTATTTCTCCTGCTCTCTTGTCCTGCTGGCAATGACAAGGCACAAGTTTAAGAGGGCAGGATGACAGCACCCATGCTACTCTAAGCACAAGTTTTCTAGCTGGCTTCTGAAGGCACTCCCTTTGCTTGACTGTCCCCACTCATACTGAAAGCACCAAGGCCTTCAGAGGCTAAGTAACTTTGTCAAGGTAACTCTCAAAGCTAGGTAGGATTCCTGCTTCCTCCAAGAGGGCAGGGTGCAGCCCTATGATGCAACTTTGGAGGATCACATATTGCTTTCAGTCTTGTAGGATTCAACTGGACCAGAACAACCCTAACGCCTACTCTTTCTGTATCAGAAAACATGAGAGCTGTGACCCAAATAGCAGAGCCCTCCATGACACAACGCAGAAGCAAGATACTTACTTGGGGAACTGGCAGAGCCCCGCTTTCTGGTCAGACTTTCCTGGCTGGCCTTGTCAGAAGCTGAAGAGCCCCTAGTTTGCACATGCCTCTTTGCTGGGCTCTCCTCAGGCTCTGGTGACTTCTCCATCCCATGGAAATACTTCATGTGATAGTGCAGCAGCTTGGCTTTGCGGAAAAATTTTAAACAGTCCACAACCTTGCATCTAAACTTGTGGTCTAGGTCGACAGCTGGTGCGTTAGACTTCACAAAATCATCTGTTTTCTTTAAAGTATTTGTTACTGAAAAAAATAAAAATAAAAGCAAAGATCCCTTGTATTTATCCTAATTATTACGAAACATGTATTAACAAATGGCAACAGAAATTGAAAGGGCAGCATGCATTTATAGCCTGAGACATCAATCAGATGGCCATTACTTTCCAAAATCACTGTTTGGAGAGAATAAAAACAATTTCAAGTCAAATAACAAAGACTCAACTGTGATTCATCTTTAGGAAGTAGACACTAACATGCTTATTTTAAACAGCCATACAAGGTCTCAAGGTTTCACAAGGGAAGAAAAGGGGAAAATCCTAAGGAAAATCAAGGGTCTTAAGCCAGCACTTGTTACCAGACACATTCACCACCATCCAGGTACCTGTTTATATGAACAGAATTAGGAAACATTCTGCAGGATCTCTTTATGAAACTTAAGAGATTTCATAATAGTTTTTGTACAAGGAGTATAACTATTACAAAGATTTTAATACTGAGTCTTTGAGATTTCACCGTGTACTTTGTTTTACCATGTACTTTGATCTAAAGGGGCTAGAGTAGGAGGAATAATTTCTAGTGTTCTGTACCATTATAGAATGACTACAACTTTTTTCTTTTTTTTTTAGAGATAGGGTCTCACTCTGTTGCACAGACTGGAGTGCAGTGGCACACTCATGACCACTGCAGCCTTCACCTGCTGGGCTCAGGTGATACTTCCGCCTCAGTCTTCCAAGTAGCCGGGACCACAGGTATGTGCCACAACACCTGGCTAATTTCTGATTTATTGTAGAGATGAGGTCTTGCCAAGTTGCCCAGGCTGGTCTCGAACCCATGGGCTCAGGCAATCCTCTCACTTCGGCCTCCCAAAGTGCTGGGATTATAGGTGTGAACCACTGCACTGGGCCTTATTTTTTCAAGTACCATCCCATAATCAGAAGAAACAAAAGATTCTTAAATTTAATCTACATTGCATTCTACACTTCAAAACTCTCCAAGTTATAACTAGGTTTAATAATCTGATGGATACTATCATATAGACAATTTAAGCAAATAAACACACTCATCAAATGAGTTAGATGCAGGTAAGAGAATTAAAAAATGACATGATGTGAAATGGAATACATACTTCTCACATACAACTGTATAGGAAAAGCACATCAGTGGTGAAGTTCACAACTAAGACCTCTAATATATATATCCTTAAGACAAAAAAAGTACGGTTTCTCTGGAATACTCTGCTCTTGGGATGATTAGGTTGAACCATATAAACTTGTCATTTTGTAGGTTAAGAAAGGCTAAAAATTGGCCATTACATTATGGTTCAGTCTAACAATCCCTTTTTCATATGACAAATGGTATTTCAAAAACCACTGCAGACAACCCCACTTAAACACTGAGTGAACAACGTTAAGGTCCAGAGTCAGTGTGCATCAACACTGCCTGCTACTATCTGAGGGTGATAGTGGTCAAGTCCAGTTGCAGTAATCTTAGCCATCCTTGGGCTTGTTGGAAACTCTACTTGAGATGAACTTGTTTATAATGGGAATGCAGAATGCAAACATCTACAATATCTGCAAATATCTTTGAGCTAAAGAATATATTTAAAACTTAAAAATAATGAGGAATTTAAACCAATCTCACAAAAAATTACCATTCTCTGTTTAAAAATGCTGCACCCTTGTGTACAAACACTGGTCATCTGCATAAAGCAAACTGCACGATGGCTACAAGCGAGGGCTCTGCAGCCAAATAGCCTGCTTCAAATTCTAGTTCCTCCACCTATGCCCTCTGCCTCAGTTTCCTTATGAGCAGTGTGAAGATAATAATGCCAACTACTTCACTAAAGGATGAGAACTAAATAAATTATGAGCAAAAAGCCTAGAAAAATGTATGGCACATAATAAGTGCTCAGTGGTCGGGCGTAGTGGCTCAAACCTGTAATCCCAGCACTTTGGGAGGCCGAGGCAAGAGGAATGCCTGAGCCCAGGGGTTCAAGACCAGCCTGGGCAACTTGGTGAGACCTTGTCTCTACTGTATATATAAATTACCCAGGCATGGTAGCTCGCGCCTATAGTTCCAGCTACTTGGAAGGCTGAGACAGAAGGATCACCTGACCCTGGTGGGCTAATGCTTGGGTGGCTGTGAGCATGCCACTGCCCTCTAGCCTGGCCAACAGAGTAAGACTCTGACTCAAAAAAAAAAAAAAAAAAAAAAAAAAAAAGCGCTCAGGACCTACTGACCTATCACAGAAACAAAGAACTCAGTACCACATGTTCTCACTCATAAGTGGACACTGAACACCTATCATAATACTACAAAAAAGGGATTGGCAGTAGTGGGACACTACAGAGGGGGGCACATAATATCAATGAGGGTGCCTTATCTTAATCCAGGAGAAGTGAGGTCCAATGGGAGGCCCAAAACTTCACCTATACCTAAACCACTTATGTACCCAATCCTAACTTGTGCCCCCCACAACTTTAAAATAAAAAAAAAAAAGGAATATGAAAAATAAAGCTGTTTCTGGTGAGTCCTTAAAAAATAAATAAAAATAAGCCAGAAGCGGTAGCTCATGCCTGTAATCTCAGCACTTTGGGAGGTGGAGGCAAGAGGATTGCCTGAGCCCGGGAGTTCAAAACCACCCTGGTGAGTTCAAAACCAACAGAGTGAGACCTCATCTCTGTAATAAATCAAAAAATTAGCTGGGCATGGTGGCACATGCCTGTGGTTCCAGCTACTTGGAAGGCCGAGGTGGAAGGATTGCCTGAGCCCAGTAGGTCAAGGCTTTGGTGGCTGTGAGCATACCACTGCACTCCACTCTGGATGACAGTGAGACTACGACTCAAAATAAATAAATTCCAGATCTACCCTTCATTAGCAGCATAAATTAGCTGTGCAAGCCAGTCTGATTATCCAGCTTCTCATCTACAAAAGAGAAGAATACCACCTATTTCTAAGAGATAGAGAAAAGGTTACAGAAAATATATGCAATTGATAGAAGCAGGTGATCAATACATGGAAGCCGTTATCATTTCAAATGTAAAGTACATCATAAGTAGCCTTATGCCGTTTCTGGAATGTGGCTGGAGATAGCTTTTAAAATTATCAACCAAGTGTGAAGCACTTCTTCAATCAGTCTTCTATGCCCTGGCTGGGAGACACATCTGTATCACCCTGTAAGGACTCAATTTCATCTACATCCTTCTACAAGTGTGAAACCCAAAACTAACTGAAAGATCCCTAGTATTGCTATTCACAACTCAGTGGGATTATGACCCACCATTTGGGACACCTTTTACTAAAGCAGCCAAAGACTTTCCTTTAATATATATATATTTTTTATTTTATTTCATTTATTTATTTATTTTGAAACAGGGTCTTGTTCTGTCCCCTAGGCTGGAGTGCAATGACACAATCATAGTTCCCTACAGTATGAAACTTCTGGCCTCAAGCAGTCTTCCCACATTGGCCATACAAGCACTGGAATTACAGGCATGAGCCACCACACCCGGCAAATTTTTCTATTTAAATAGTCAAAATTGCCGGGTGTGGTGGCTCATGCCTATAATCCCAGCACTTTAGGAGGCCGAGATGAGAGGAATGCCTGAACCCATGGGCTCAAGACCAGCCTGTGCAACTGTAGAACTCATCTCTACAATAAATCAAAAAATTAGCTGGGCATGGTAGCACGTGCCTGTAGTTCCGGCTGCTTGGAAGGCTGGGGTGGAAGGATCGCCTGAACCACCGCACTCTAGCCTGGGCAACAGAGTGAGACTCCAACTCAGA